>APFE030003448.1:9016-22979 GCA_000404065.3 Pinus taeda
CAGACACAAGCAGAGGGCAAGAACTTCGCTCACAGAACACCAGCCTTGGACTCAATAAATTATTTGGCAACTTGGCCTCAATCTTCACAAACCCTAAATCCCCTTTCTCTTCATCGAAAAGCAGCGCAAATAGTTGCCCTCTGTGGGGGTTGTGGCCGAAGGATTTGTACACCAAAATGAATAAAGACGCACCTTTCTCGTTCTCGTTGTTGCAGGGAAGAACACCTGCTCCCATCATCTCCCACCACATGAACGGCTCGCAAATCTGCGAGTGCAATGCCCATGTCCACGAACAAGAATCGAACTCTTCAACAACCAGGCGGTCAAACACCGATGGTCCAACCAGGTCGGGATTCACACAGAGCCCTGAAACCACGAAAACTTTGTAGTGCCCCGTCTTCCTGCAGTAGTACATTCTCACTATTACATTTTGAGAAGAATAAGCGGATTGCAGACATAGAGGTGATGGCAGCCGAGCCAAACTTTTAGTGAGTGGATTGCAGACATACAGAAGCCTTTGCATGTGGCTCTTATGCATCACGCAGGCGAGGCAGCCTGCCAAATCGAGAACCCGGAATGATCCGTCACCGGGCAGGAAAGACAGATCGAACGAACGCCATTTCTGGGCGTCCACATCGTAAGCTTTGAATTCAGGCTTATCGCTGCTTGCAGAGTCGGAATTACAGACCGCTAATAACTGCAACTTATTAAACCTGAGCTGCCCCTTTTCTTTGAAGGCCCGGGTTGTGATGATTTCATTCCATTCTTTGCAGACCGTTCTGAGTCTGAAGATATCGAGCACAGGAAGAAAAGAAATCACCCGCTCCAACACATCCGGTGGACATTTCATTAACCTCATTGCTTTTCCGACCTTTTCCGGAAGACTTGCAGCCATCTGCAATATGCTACTTCCTCTTCCTCAACAAATTTACCACTCAACTCTCCATCAACAAATTTATAGGAAAATGTGGATAGATATTTTAATTCGTTTCGTTCTATGATTGCATGACTTTACTTTATAGGAAAATTTAAAGATAACTAAAGATAAATTTAAAGATAACTAAAGATAAGTTAGTTATTTAATAACTAACAAGGAGTTGTCTTCATCATTGTTTTCAACGAAATGACATAGATTATATGGAATTTGCCATGCCATATATATAGTGAATTAATTATATTGCTATCTGTATTCAATTTAATTAGTTGTTTTAGAGTTTAATGGAATATTATATATATATATATATATATATATATATTATATATTTTCATTTAACAGCCAAATAGATCTTCTAGACTAAACTTCTTTTCCGACTATCTTCAAAAGGATGAACACAATAGATAGCAAAGTTAAGACACCAATGTCCCAAGAACTAGAAGAGATGAAGGAGATGCAAGATAAAGGAAGTAGAAAAAAAAGAAAGCTACAACACCAATCTCGGCAAGAAAGACGAGGAGCCAGACAATTAAAAACTAAAAATTATAGGTCCGATAGACCAATTTGGTCTCAGTGAATGGTAACCACTATCATCATCATCATCATATATATATATATATATGAAATATAATTTAATTTTAAAATTATAGTTAACTGAAATATTAAATTGCTACATGAGTTTTTGTTATTTAAATTTAATTTTTTTAATTTAAATCTCTTTTTTTTAAGTAAAACATAACACTTATTTATATATATATATATATATTATATATATATATATTATATATTATATATATAATATATATATATATAATTATATATAATATATATATATATTATTTAAAATATTATTTTAAAATAAAAAATAATATATTTAATTATAGATTTAAAATAAATTAAGTTTATACAAAATCCGTAATTTTATTAACTAAAAAATAATTTAATTTGTTTCATAAATATATCTCTCTATTTATAAAAAATTACATAGAAATAATATATTATCATTTTATTATTTTATACCTAAATTGAAGAACAGGTGTTAACACGTCCTTTCAATGAGAGCATGGAATAGCAATGACTATGATAGGGTAGCGCAGTGAAGTAAGAATAGGGATAGGGTAGCGTAGTGAAGTAAGAATAGGGAGGAGTCCATTTTAAGTTTCAATAAATTTAACAATAAAGTTAAAAAAAACAATTAGACATGGTGAAGATATAGTTTTACAAAGCTTATATGTATATGTATATGTATATGTCATTTTATTTTTCAAAATTAAACATTATAAGTTGTATTGGTCAATGCTAAAGTAATAATGGTCAATTGGAAAATCTATTGCTAGAGTCTTGCGTTGACAGTAACGAATAATGATTTTGTAAAGATGATAGATGACAATGACAGATGGATTTTATTTATAGTAAAATTTAAAGAGAGGTTAACATAATATGGATTTGCATGCATGGACGCCTTTTCCCAAGAAAACATGCAAAGATGGATTTGCATGCATAAACAGCTTTTCCCAAAAAAAACCTACCAAGGCATCTTAGATTTAAAAATTTATATTTAGTAATTAGAGGTTACAAGTAAGGCTTATTTTAGAAACCTACTCTGCTCTTCCCCAAGAAATTTATCGCTTAAGCGAAAGATACTTTAATCCGTTCTGCATGATAGATGACTTTATTTATAGAATTTAAAAAAAATAGAATAACATAATTTCACTCTCGATATTTAATTCGTTTAAAAATTTAAAGATAACTTAACATAAGTGAGTTAACAGTGTAAGATTATTTTATTACTTTAGAGTTAGAGAAGACCACAAACTAACCGACGTGATCTTCTGCAATGTGGAGTTGAACTAACCGACGTGGTCTTCTGCAATGTGGAGTTAAACTTTACTAGTAACCTTGAGTTTAATGAGTTGTTTGCAATGAGAATATATTTTATTAAAATGATTTTATTACTAATAACATTGAGTGAGTTTAATTAGTTGTTTTTAAGTTATAGTACTAGTAACATTAAGTTTAATGAGTTGTTTTTACAGTTCAGTATGTTAGAATATCTTTAAAAATTTAAAATAAATAATATATAATTATAGTTTAAAATATATAATAATAATAATAAATTAATTTTTAAAGCTACTATGAGGGAGATATTAAAGTGAGGTTCTTTATATTTTTATTTATAAAATAAATTTTATTTATGTAATGATTTAAATGTTTAAATTTATCGAGATGCATATATATATAATATTTTTTAAGGTTTAAAAGGTTATTATTTTTTAATGAAAACATATATTTTTAATTATTATATTAATTTAATTTCCAATTTAATAATATAAAATGATTAATTATTTAATATAAAATATATATAATATATATTTAAAATAATAAATTTATAATTGTCGTTCAATTAAATTGTGTTATAAAGTATTATATATAAATTATGAAATTCAAAACTCAATTTTTATATGTCAAAAACATTTTAAATAATAACTACCATATTTAAATACTTAATATAAAAATTTTAAATTTTAATTTAATTTTAAATTTTAAATGATATATATTATTATATAAACAATTTATTAATTGTTATTAATTAAAAAAAAATATTAATTAAAATTATTTTTATTCATTTTTATTCATTCAAAAATATTTATAGGAAAAATAAATTAAAAAATAGCATATTATTATCTTATTATTGAGCCCAAAGTTTCATTTAGCTGAGAGGCTTATTTTAGAGCCTAGTGTGAGTATGAGGAGATGTGTAAGTTGTGAATCATATGTTTAAATCTTATACTTTTAAAAAATGAGTCTCATTGAGCCCAAATGCTCATTCTAGAGCCAAGTATGAGTATGAGGAGATGTGTAAGTTGTGAATCATATGTTTAAATCTTATACTTTTCAAAAATATTTGAGCTAGAGATTCAAATAAATTTATTATTTTATTTTATTTTATTATTATTGGTGAAAAATCGTAATTTTCTATTAATATAAAAAATTACATGTTGTAAATGCCAGTGGCATATGCTATATATAGTGGCCATAGCCTTCAAAGTATATAGGTATGTACATAATTACCCCCAAGGATATACAGTCTAGTTCTGTAAATGCTTATACAAAAATACAAAATATTATATAGCATGGATAGCTGATATGTACTATTCAAAAATAACTGTAGTTGATCGATGTAGGGCCTGCGATAATACTGAAAGAACTCTACCTCCCTCTGTTCTTGTATCAACCATTGACCTCTAGGTTGGTTGGTGGCCTCCTTGGAAAGATCATTATTTAGCAGCTAGAGGTTACATGCAAGGATCATTTTACAAACCTCCCGCCATGGGTCGTTTTTCCTAGATTTGTGGCATGCGCTTCATAACCTTGATTTTATCAAAACTTATGAATTAGACACTGCAGAGATCATTCCTCACATTGAACTTATAGCTCTAACATACCACATTGCATCTAGGAGTCGTCGGCACATTCAGCTCAGTTGTTTCGGGGTAAGCCCGCTTTGCATGTCTTGCGCTGTGTTTCTGTCACTTTTTATGTTTTGGCTTGTGTAAGTGTTGTCTGCTTGATTTCAATAAGTGCTTGTTGTGGTTTTGATGTATGTTAGCATGTAGAAGCATCGTTTCAATTTTCGTTTGCATCTCGTTGTTGTCGCATGCATGACATTGTTTTCGTAGCAATAGTCATCGTTGCGGTGACTCACTTCACACACATGCATGCTTTCCCATTTTTTGAATCCTGCACTTACTATTTTCATGCATGATTATTCACTCTTGTTTACACTCAGTATCAACATGCATTCAGACTTCTCATGTTTTCAGTCGCCTCTTGGTGGGTTTGGGCTGCCTTGCCTTGGCTGGCTAGCATTGCGCATTTCTGGAAGTGAAGGCTCTAGCTTCCCTCCATAAATTGCACAAGCTTGGCCCAACACTGACCTCTAGGATTGCATTGCACAAACTGCATAATGCAATTTTCTGGTTTGCATGTCATTATTGACTAAAATTGCGCATTGCGCAGTTTCAGTCCTCAGCAGACCAGGTTGGACTATGCATTGCGCAGTTCCAGCAGTCAGTCAGCCTCCCGACAGCCTGGACTGTGCCTTGCGCAATTTTGGCAGCGAGTGTCCCAACCTCCCATGAAAATTGCACAGTTTTCACAGACAGTCACACAGGTATGTTGCATGTCAATCCACCAGTTTGTTTTTGTTTTTGACTAACATATTTCTTGTCATGAGTGTTCCTATGTCTCTAGGTATCACAGGTGTTCACCTGCCTCTCAGCAGCACAAGTACAATGGCTTCTAGGAGAGCAAAGTCAAAGACATCGTTCAGAGCACAATTGGGGGTGTAGTCGATCAAGTGTCTATGAACTTGCCTATCTATGAAGACATCAAGTTGTTCATGGACAAGTATCTCAAGATGAAATGGCAATGACATCATAGCAATCAACACCATCAGCAACAGCAGGAGGTAGCACACCTGCATGCGACAAATACAAGAGGAGGGTTGTTGATAGCGCAGAGGTAGAACAAAGTTGCAACCTCAAGCATATCCACTTATGATGAAAGCAACTTTGGAGATTGAGGCTATGAGGAAATGGCGCAACAAGAGGATCAGGCAAAGGTAGAGAGAGAAATAGAGAAGGGGTTGCATGTGTTGAAACAACAACTCAAGGAAAAACTGGAGCTACACAGACAAGAAAAGGAGTTGCAGCAGGAACAGGTACAACAAGAGGTGCAACATCCACAGATCGATGAAACTATGCCCATACAAGTTGTGGATCCATACAACAATTGGCATGGAGCAGAAAGGGTGAGCAGTGTTGTTAATTACATGCGAAGGTGTTTAGGAGCGTGGATGTCATTGTTCGAACACATGCGATCCCACCCATTTGTCACACTCACCGAGACGAAAGTAAGAAGCAAGTTCGTCTGGAGCTTAACATTTATTTTGACAAGTTGATATGCATGGTCACAAACACACACTTGGAGATCAGCACATACACTATGCATCAGTATGTTGCTAGTCTAGTTGCACTCAAGACGATGATGCACATGTTATCAGATGAGTTGGACAGAGGAGAAATATCAGTGTACCCAGACGCAATGGAGGCAAGAGTTCACTTACAACAAGATGTCACCATTGAGCGCGCGGACACCATCACAGATGACCAATCTTGGAATCGGTTCACCATCGTCGATCATCACAAGGATGTCGAAGAGTTGGTCTTACCACAACGACCTGAGTGTTAGTGATGTCTTGCATGGCTTACTCAAGCCATTTTTTCTTGCATGGCTTGCTCAAGCCATTTTGTCTCACATGGGCACATTTGTAGATTATATGTAACGTCTTGTAAGTGGAAGTTCAAGTGTCGATATTTGAATGTAACAGTCATAAAGTAGTTGAAGAGTCATGAGAGTAGATGAATGGTAACAAAGGGGAGTGTCAAGGGTCACCCCAACCTTTCCTATAAATAGTCTCTCATAACTCATTGTAGAAGTTTTGGTCAGCCAAGCTTTCGATAAGAGTATCTAAGAGAAAGCTTGGAGAGTATTGTAACGAGCTTTGGATTCTCCATAGTGCAAAGCTAGTATATCTCTTTGGAAAGATCAATACTTATTTGTATTATATCAAATTCAATTTACTTATTGATAATAACCTTAATGGATGCCCAACACTTAATGCTAACATTTTTTTAAAATTTAAATAACAATATATATAAAAAGTTAGAAATACAATGCGTCACCTCACACAGTTATTACATTATTTCTTAATGAATTAATAATGTATTCATAAAAATATTATGATGTAGAAACATAAAAACTATATAACTGTATTGGTATTTTGTAAGATTTTAAAACTGTTTTTACAAGGATAAAATCTCCTTTTTCTTATTCTTCATCATTGTAACCTGTGTAATGTCACTAATAAAGGTTAAGAGAACATTTCAGTATTCACGAAGTTCAAAATAATAATAAAAAGCTTCAACGTGTTCAATTCTACCCAACGAACATAGAAATAAAAATAAAATACTTTTAATATCAATCCATCGACCGGTAGCATTCGTCTTCTCTGCCATGTTTATTCTATACTCCTATTCTGTTAGCACCCAGGGGATGATCCTCTCTCAACTGAAAGACCAGTATTTAAAAGACTGAACAATATATAAAAGATACAAATTTATGATAATAAGCACGTCCTTGTGGAACTGTGGAAGACCTAGTTTGGTCCATGTACTACATTCTCCAGAGACGGCTCAAAAGAACACTCCCTTGTGCAACTTGATACCCTGATCAGTGGGCAAATGTTGAGTATACCAATTTCATGTGGAGGGGGGAGATTTGTAGACAGAAAATGCCAGGAGCGCATACGCGTATCAAATGCAATACTCCACGACAACGCATTCCGGGGGCGTATATATAGCAGATGCTTATATGCTACAGCAACAACGTTTGCAGAAAAAAACCCTAAAATGGCAGATGGTGGCGGTCCTAGCATCACAACCATCCTCCCCCCAATTACTTCCTCCCTTTCAACATGTTGAGTATACCGATTTCATGTGGAGGCGGCAGCTTTGTAGACAGCAAATTCCAGGAGCGCATACGCGTATCAAATGCAATACTCCATGACAACGCATTCTGGGGGCGTATATATAGCATATGCTTATATGCTACCAACAACATTTGCAGGAAAAAACCCTCAAATGGGAGATGGTGGCGCTCCTAGCATCACAACCATCCTCCCCCCAATTACTTCCTCCCTTTCAACTACTCCCTTGCTACTCAGACTTCTCAAATATATAAATAAAGCATAGGGCATGGTTTCCAACATCCTCCACTCCCTTAATTTATTGTCCAACTCCCATATCCTCACTCCTCTAGCTCCGTTTGGATTTCCAGCAGCAGACACAAGCAGAGGGCGAGGGTTTCGCTCATAGCACACCAGCCTTGGATTCAATAAATTACTTGGCAATTCAGCCTCAATCTTCACAAACCCTAAATCCCCTTTCTCATCATCAGAAAGCAGCGCAAATAGTTGGCGTCAGCAGGGGTTGTGGTTGTGGGTTTGGTACAGCAAAATAAATAAAGACGCACCATTCTCGCTGTTGCAGGGAAGAACGCCCGCTCCCATCATCTCCCGCCAGTTGAAGGGCTGGCAAATTTGCGTGTGCACAGCCCATGTCCACAAACAAGAGTCGAATTATTCAACAGCCAGGAGGGTAAAGAGCCTTGATCTATTCGGACAGAGCCCTGAAACCATGAAATCTTTGTAGTGCCCAGTCTTCCTGCAGTAGTACATTCTCACCATTACATTAGGAGAAGCAGAAGGATCAAAGTTGGATGGAGGTGATGGCAGCCGAGCCAAGCTCTTAGTAAGTGGATTGCACACATAGAGAACCACCCTTTCCATGCCCCTCTCGTGCATCACGTAGGCAAGGCAGCCTACAAAATCGACAACCCGGAATGGTCCGTCACCGCCCAGGAAAGAAAGATCGAACGAACGCCATTTCTGAGTGTCCACATCGTAAGCTTTGAATTCACGGTTATTGCTGCTCGAGTCAGAATTACAGACCGCTAATAACTGCAACTTATTAAACCTGAGCTACCCGTTTTCTCGGAAGGCCCGGGTTGTGATGGTTTCATTCCATTCTTTGCAGACCGTTGTGAGCCTGAACATGTCGGGCACAGGGAGAAAAGAAATCACCCGTTCCAACACATCCCGTGGACATTCCATTAATCTCATCACTTTTCCAGGCTTTGCAAGAAGACTTGCAACCATCTCTGATATGCCACTCTACAATCCCCAAACAATTTTACAAGTCTACACTCCCCCAAGAAATTTATTGCGTATGCGCTCCACAATGAAAAGATATTTTAATCTGTTCTAGATGATAGATGACAATGACAGATGGATCTCATTTTATAGTAAAATTTAATTTAAAGACAGGTTAACATAAGATGGATTAGCATGCATGGACTGCTAACAAGCAAAGATGGATTTGCATGCATGAACGTCTTTTCTCAAAAGAAACATGCAAAGGCATGCTAGATTTAGAAATCTATATTTAGTAGTTGGAGGTTACAGGTAGGCCTTATTCTATATTCTAGAGCCAAGTATGAGTATGAGGATATGTGTAAGTTGTGAATCGTATGTTTAAATCTTATACTTTTCAAAAATATTTGCGCTAGAGATTAAAATAAATTTATTTTTTATCGGGAAAAATCGTAATTTTCAATTAATATGGAAAATTACATGTTGTAAATGCCAGTGGCATACACTATATGTAGTCGTCATAGCCTTCAAAGTATATAGGTATGTACATAATTACCCCCTAAGGGTATACAGTCTAATTATGTAAATGATTATACAAAAATACAAAATGTTATATAGCAAGGATAGTTGATGTGTCTTATTCAAATAATAACTTTAAAATTAGGGCCTATCAGCCCTCTGTATTTGATCGATGTAGGGCCTGTGATAATATTGAAATAACTCTACCTCCCTTTGTTCTTGTATCAACCATTGACCTCTAGGTTGGTTGGTGGCCTCCTTGGAAAGTTGATTTGCAGTCTGGTTGCGCTCCCTATAAATGTGGAGACAAGAAATATATTCAAAATGTGTTTTTAATTGCAAGGCATCATCTAAAATGTTCCCGAGAGAATGTACATGACATGCAGATGTGAAATTGAACCGATTTATGATGATTTTGGAGTCCCCAAAGATTTAAAGTTGTCTACAGTATTGTGCCAAGGAAAAATATAATAAGTATCTGAGCGAGATGAGTTCTGCGAAGTTGTTTGTGCCAACACCCAACCCCATGCGAATACGGAAAGAATGGTAGTCTAATAAATGGTATGTTTAAATCTTATACTTGTCAAAAATATTTGAGCTAGAGATTCAAATAAATTTATTTATTTTCCGAGGAAAAATCGTAATTTTCTATTACTATGGAAGATTACATGTTGTAAATTCCAATGGCATATGCTATATGTAGTGGCCATAGCCTTCAAAGTATACAGGTATGTACATAATTACCCCCTAAGGGTATACAGTCTAGTTCTGTAAATGCTTACACAAAAATACAAAATTTTATATAGCATGGATAGCTAATATGTACTATTGAAAAAATAACTATAAAATTAGGGCCTATCGGCCCTCTGTTGTAGCTGATCGATGTAGGGCCTGTGATAATACTGAAAGAAATCTATGTCCTTCTATTATTATATCAACCATTAACCTCTAGGTTGGTTGGTGGCCTCCTTAGAAAGACGATTTGCAATCTGGTTGCCCTCCCTATAAATGTGGAGACAAGAAATATGTTCAAAATTTCTTTTTAATTGCAAGGCATCATCTAAAATGTTCGTGAGAGAATGTACATGACATGCAGATGTGCAATTGAACCAATTTATGATGATTTTGGAGTCCTCGAAGATCTAAAGTTGTCTACAGTCTTGTGCCAAGGCAAAAGATAATAAGTGTATGAGCGAGATGAGTTATGCGAAGTTGTTTCCGCCAGCACCCAACCCCATGCCAATACAGAAAGAATGTTAGTCTGATAGATGAAATAATATGCCCCCCCACATCCCTAGTATTGTGCAGAACCATCAAAATAAGCCCGAGGTTGATTATGGTTGATGACTTTGGGTGTTATTGTGCGAAAAGGTGGGGGGTTGTCATCATCAGGCAGCTCATTATAGTTATTGATGATTCAAGCAATAACTAAAGGCCACTGAATATGTAAGTCATTGAAGATGATGAGGTTATGGCTTAACCAAATATTCCAACATATAACCAGAGGGAGATTACGGTTCTTTGTATTAGTGGAAGTCACCCCACAATTGTTCCAAGCCTCCATGATATTACAACCATCCCTTTGCTGTGTTATTTCCAGGGAGGAGAGAGCTTGATCCCAGATGTGTCAAACGGTTGTGCAAAGCAGGAATACATGCTCATTCGATTCCTCAGCCTATTGATAGAGGACACACCAGGTCAGACCAAAATGGGTTCTCTTCATCATGTTTATGCCAAGAGGTTTTTTGTTCATAATGGCATTCCACATAAAGAGATGAGTTCATGGGAGCACCTTAAGCTTCCAAAGGGATCTCCACCACCCTTCCAGAACAGGTGGTTTGTGACAACATGAATGATGTGGTATCCTTCCTTAGGGGAGTATACACTGTGAGCTGCAGGTGCCCATATGAGCTCATCTTCATCAATGGTTATGCATACATGTGATTCAATCAATGTGTTAATGTAACACCTCCATTCTTGAGTCCACTGATCTAGGATATCAAGTGTGTCAGCTGATTTCCAAGCCTGCATACAAATAATGGAATTCTCCAAATACGCAAGTTGTTCTATCCAAATAATATCCTATTGTCGCAGCTATAAACACCCCCAAAATTTTTCCTTAGCTTCATTTTCGAGCCTCCCTACTAACCATCCTCAAGAGCATGTCTTGCATCATCAAGCATATAGGCTTCAACTATTTTTCAGTGCCTTTTCAGCCTGTGCATGTCAGTTTGATTCACTCCCCTCACAGGTTGTCTTTTCGGACTTACACCATGTGATGAACAATCAGCTCCCCCAAAAAATTGTGCAATTCTGGAGGGGAACCAACCTTCCCTCCATAAATTGCACAAATCAGTTGGTCAGCCTACTAAGCTCAAGAATTGTGCCAATCGGTTTGTCAGGCTTCCCTCAGAAAATTGCACAATTCTGGAGGGGAACCAACCTTCCCTCCAGAAATTGTGCAAATCAGCTTAGCAGCCTACTGGGCTCTAGAAGTGTGTAGAGAATTTAGGCAACCTTCCTCCAGAAAACTGCACTACTGCTTAGCCCAGAAATTGCGCAATTCTGGGAGGCAATCACCTACTAACCCAAAAAATTACGCAATCTCTTTGGGACAGCTAGCCTAGCTCAGCCTAATAACTATGCAAGTTTTCATCCCAGGCTCGCAGACCGATGAGTGTGCCTTCAGGTTGATCGATTCCCTCCAGGACCGAGTAAAACAAATTTGCATGCATGGATTGCTTTTCCAAAAGCAGCATGCAAAGGCATCCTTAGATTTAGGGATCTATATTTAGCAGTTGAAGGTTACATGCAAGGCTCATTTTAGAAACCTATTGCCAATTGTCGCTTTTCCTAGATTTGTGGCATGTGTGTCATAACCTCGATTTTATCAAAACTTATGAACCGGACTATAGAGCTCATTCCTCACATCGATCTTGCATCTTTAATAGCCCATGTTGCATCTAGGAGTTGTCAGCACATTCAACTTAGTTGTTTCGAGGTAAGCCCACTTTGCATGTCTTGCACTGCGTTTTTTCGCTTTTTAGGTTTCGGCTTGTGTAAGTGCTTTCTACTTCATTTCAATGTTTTCATGTATGTTAGCTTGTAAAAGCACCGTTTCAGTTTTCGTTTGCACCTCACTATTGTCGCATGCATGACACTCTTTTTGCACCTACAGTCGCCATTACGACGACTCGTTTCACACACATGCATGCTTTCCCATTTTCTCAATCCTGCACTTACTATTTGCATGCATGATCATTCACTCTTTTTTACACTCAGTATCACCATGCATTCAGACTTTTCATGTTTTTAGTCGCCCGTTGGCAGGTCTAGGCTGCCTTGGCCCAGACCTTGCCTTGGTCAGCTAGCATTGTGCATTTTAGGAAGTGAAGGCTCCGCCTTCCCTCCAGAAATTGTGCAAGACTGGCCTAGCACTGACCTCCAAGATTGAATTGCGCAATTATGGGAGGCAGTGCCTTGTCGGTCCCAAAAACTACACAATGCAGTTTGCTAGTTTACATGTCATTGTTGACTAAAATTGTTCATTACGTAGTTTCAGTCCTCAGCAGGCCAGGCTAGACTATGCATTGTGCAGTTCCAACAGTCATTCAATCTCCCAGTAGCCTGGACTATGCCTTTCACAATTTTGGCATTCAATCTCCTAGCCTCCTCGTGAAAATTGCACAATCTTCACAGACAGTCACACAGATATGTTGCATGTCATTCCTCTAGTTTGTTTTGGTTTTCGACTGAAAATTTTATTTTCATGAGTGTTCTATGTCTCTAGGTATCACGAGTGTTCACCTGCCTCTCAACAGCACAGGTACAACGGCTTCCAGGAGAGCAAAGTCAAAGACACCATTCATAGCACAACTAGGGTTGGTCTATGAACTTGCCTATCTATGAAGACATCAAGTTGTTCATGGACAAGGATATCAAGATGAAATGACAACGACATCACAGTGAGCAGCAGCATCAACAATAGCAGAAGGTAGCATACCTGCATGCAACAAATGCAAAAGGAGTGTTGTTGACAATGTAGAGGCAGAGCAAAGTTGCAAGCTCAAGCAAATCCACTTGTGATGAAAGCAGCTTTAGATACTGACGCTATGAGGAAACAACACAACAAGAGGATCACGTGAAAGCAGAGAGACAAATAGAGAAGGGGTTGAAGGTGTTGAAGCAACAACTCAAGGAAAAGTAGGAGCTACACAAATAAGAGAAGGAGTTGTAGCATAAACAAGTACAGCACGAGGCATAACATCCACAGATTGATGAAACTATGCCCATACAGGTTATGGATCCATAGAGCAATTGGCATGGGATAGACAAGGTGAGCAATGTTTTCGATCACACGCAAAGGTGTTTAGGAGCATGGATGTCATTGTGCACACACATGCGATCCCACCCATTTGGCACACTCACCGAGGCGAAGACAAGAAACAAGTCCGACTAGAGTTGAACATGTATTTTGAAAAGTTAATGTGCATGGTCACCAACACACACTTGGAGATCAACACAGACACTGTGCATCAGTATGTTGCTAGTCCATCTACACTTAAGACGATGATGCGCATGTTATCAGAAGAGTTGGATAGAGGAGCCATATCAGTGTACCCGGACGCAATAGTGTTGTGTGTGGAGCATGATTGTTCAGAGGTATTTGTTTCAGCCAGATGTATACCCCAGGATATTTTGTACACCCCTCCACGTGGGGGGGCGCGGGGGGGACT
>APFE030003455.1:0-46486 GCA_000404065.3 Pinus taeda
TACCATCTGGGCTAATTCAAATAATGAAATATGTTTGCAAGTATTTACAAGAGAACTTGTGCAAGCAGTGTCAACAAGTTCAGGATTTCTGTATAATGGTGAACTCCTGCACATTTGATCTATCCTCTTTCTGTCTATAGTAGATCTATGGGGGAAAGAGAAGACAACAGAGGAGGACTCTTCTCTGATATTTGCAGAAGTAATTTTCTTGACTAACGGAGGCCTAGGGTTTGAAACCACCCAGTGTTCAGGGAATGTCAAATCTTCATACCTAATTGTTTGGTGTTCTATTTTTTGATTTCTAGAGTCTGCTAACACCACAACACTAGCTTTAGAATCTTTACTGGGGGCATGGATAGCAGCAGGATACATGTATTTGTGTGCCTGAAGCAACCTCTGGTTTGGATTGCTATGTTATGTCTTTTCTTATTCATATCAAATCCAGTTGTCTGGATTTGGAGCTGCAGGATGCTCTCAATAGTTTCATCGAAGACATAAACTGAAAAATTTGGATAGAAATCAAAATAAACTAGACCATTTGAAAGAGGTGCAACTATCCCTCCTATTAATGAATCTGTATATTTGTTGTGTGTAAGATCTCAGACAGTGGCTAACACAAAAGTATTCAAACCCTGATCTGTTAATGCATGTATTCCAATTCTAATACAACCCAAATGAAGGCATTGGGTTTTTAGATGCTTAGCCTCAGCCTGTAATCGTTTGGGGTTAAGTAAAGGAATAGATTGTACATAGTCAGAGTTTTCCTGAATCTGACTGATAGATTCCTTTATACTTATCCTAGTAGCAGCAATTAAATGCTATTACATATTTTATATATATATTAATGTTAATATATTGATAAGGAATTTTTTTTGCACAATATTCAAGTTTCTAAGGTAGGAGTTTTGATAGAAAAGAAATATCCAAAAATGTAGAATTTTCTTATTTATTTTATTTAATTTATTGTTGGAATTTTTTTTTGTTAGTATTCAAGTTTATGTGGTAAGAGTTTTGATTAGAAAAGGAAGATTCACAAATGTAGAATTTTCTTTTAACATTTCGGAACTACTAACTGGTTTCATTGTCAAGACTTTGAGTGGGTATGAAGAGCAAAGATAATAGAAGTACAAGGGACTAT
This sequence comes from Pinus taeda, assembly GCA_000404065.3. Classification (NCBI taxonomy): domain Eukaryota; kingdom Viridiplantae; phylum Streptophyta; class Pinopsida; order Pinales; family Pinaceae; genus Pinus; species Pinus taeda. Next base: position 1,139 of record APFE030003455.1, read on the forward strand.
AAAAACAAATTAAAGAAAAACAGAAGATTGTGATATAGTTTAATTATGAAGCATATAATAATATATGATGGGATAATATGTAATAAAAGAAAAAAATAAGATGAATAAAATTAATATAAGGTTTTTTTTAATAATAAGAATGGATATTAATTAAAGAGTGTATATATATATATATATAGAGAGAGAGAGATAATGTTAATGTTAAATAATTGAGAAGTATAATAATTAATAATTGTTATAGGAAATTAATGATAATTTATCATTTATATATGTTGATCAGTTATATATGTTGATTGGAAATTAATTTATTTTTGTTATAGGATATTGGAGATTATTAATATTACGGGATGTTGATAATAAGGGATTGAGAGGAGTTGTTTTTTATTATAATTAATATGAAGGAAAGCATATATAAGATTAACCATATGGATAATATAAAGGTAGCATAAAAAAAATTAGATAAGGAAAAGGGGGAATAAGAAGAAAAAAGTCAAATGGGGAGAAATGGGGAAAGGGGGTAGATGTGAAGAATGGGAAGGGAAAAAAATGTTAATAAAGCTTTTTGTAAATCATGGGAAGCTAATTGTTATTAATTTCAAGAAAAGTATCTCTCTTAATATTGTTAGGATACTTCTTAATTTCAATAGTTTCTCTCATTCGACCCTTATAACAATTGTTTTATTTATCATAAACAAAGGATTATCGCATTTTCTAAACATTTTTTCTTCATAATGTTAAATATTAAGTACTTTACATCTTTAAATCTATATTAAATTTTTCACATTTATGTAATGTAATTATAACATTATCATACAAATTATTGGTTCAAGAGACCCATTCTACAAACCAGTAAGATGTGTAACCCTGTCTGTGTGTCATCAAAGTTGAAATTTTTCTCACTACAACCAAGTAAGATGTGTAACCCAACCCTGTCAATGTGTCATCAAAGATTGAAAATTTTCCTCATATCGGCCAAAATAAAATTTAAAAAAAATCTAAAAAATAATTTAATTTAAATGTTTTATATAATTATTTGGATTTCAAAAAAAATAAACCTCCAAAAATTTGACCCCTCTCGCACATGATAGATCCAGAATTAAATAGATCTAAACTGGTTAAATAACATTACATCATAAATAATATTATAAAATAATAATATCCATTAATATATTTCAATTATATATATTAATCGCATTTAGTAAGCATATTATATCAACACTTAACCATTAATATATGTCAATCACATATAGCATATATTAATCACATTTAGTAAACATTATATTGCATGCTATATCGACACTTAACAGACTTCTATTTATGATTAATTTAAAGTGCCGCGAAAGGGTTGAGTCTTACCATAATATTTGGCGTGCGTGACCTTTATTAGTGGTGAGCTCTTCACTGGCGGATAAAGTTGAGTTTTTTGAGTTTATATATTTATGCAAAGTTAAATTCTCATTTTGATTTGTTATTTTGTATACATTTAAATTTTTTATTTTATTTAAAAATTAAAACTTATAATTACAATTTTTTATAAAAAAAAATTGGAAAAGAATAAATAATTTATTTAAAATTATAATAATAAATTTTATATATTTTTAATTAATTTAAATTTATATTAAAATATATTTTATTATATTATAAAACTTTTTTGATTAGTTTAAAAATATAAATTTAAAAAATTTAACTTTACATTGTCTAGGTAAAAACCCTGAGATTGGTTTTGGATCTGCAAACCACATTGAGAGAGGAGTAGTTTACCATTCTTCTTAGTAACTATTTGAGAGGAATAGTTTATTTTTCTTTCTTGTTAGTAATTATTTTAAATTATTATTATTAATTATAATTTGAAATATGATTTATTATTAAATATTGGTTTTTTTAGCTTTTTCTTTCTTTCTTTCTTTCTTTCTTTCTTTTCTTTTCTTTTTCTTTTCTTTTTTTTTTTTTTTTTTTTGGGTAGTAATTGTACTAAGTAGCTAACTATAAGGGGCTTTACGCCTAGAATCAAACTTACCTCTAGTGAGAAAAGGCTAATTATTCGGTTGGGAAGGCTTTCACCAACTTGACCTACTAAGTTAGTTCAATCTTTAGTATACATCTAATTATTGATAATTAAATTAAAATTTTGTAAATGTTGGTTGGTGTAATGAGTTCAATCAACTCTATAGCTATTTTCTCATCAAGTCTTCATCATCAACTTCACTTATTTCTATCACAAGTAGGAGTTATTCCTTCATAAAGGTATACCTAGGTTATAGGGGAGGAGAGCATGTGCATTTTGCAGATTCAATCGAAAGAATTTCCCTAATAAAATTTAAAGCCATGATCTTTAGGTAAACTTCACTGAGTGAAAGATTCAAGGTTGTTACATCAACAATGGTGATCAATGTTTTTTGTCCAAGAGTGATGGTTTTCCCCAATCACCTCTAAAGGGGAGATTGCTAAATAAACTTGGCTAGGTGAAAGATTCAAAGTTATTAGGTCAACATTGAGGCAATGAAGTTTAAACATGATATTGTTATCTAAACTTCTCTAGTTGAAAGGGTGAAGGTTGTTAGGTCAAGAATGATGGTTTCAAGCACTTAGTATTACATATATTCAAAGGGCCTAGTCTAACTAATAGAGGAAATGGTTTTTTTAACTAAAATTTTGAGCAAGATTGTGATTCGTTCTTGTTTAAAGTGCACTTTTTAATGCATAAATATATTTAGAACAATAAAATACCTATTCCAATTTTACAAATTAAATAATTTAAATTTATAATTCTTAAAAATTTCCATCGAATTTTAGCAAAATTGATAAAAACAAAATACTAAAAAAATTCATAATCATTTAGATAAACCACTTATTCCAATGCTTTAAAAAGTTAGAAAATATTCAATTAAAAAAAAAGGTGTCACTAGCCACAAGTGCATTTAAACCTCAAAAAGATAACAATGCAATGTAAAATTTATTCAAATCCTTTAAAAAGTTAGAAAATATTCCATTAAAAAAGAAAAGTGTCACTAGCCCAGTGCATTTAAACCTAACAAAAAATAACAATGGAATTTAAAATTTTAAATAGCGATGGTCATTATTTTCCTTTCTTTTACAGTTAAGTTGGAATGCTATAGCGATGTGACAAAGACACTAAATAACAATCAGAACTGTGCTAACAGATACACATGAGGAATTATAAGTAGAATATGAGGAACAATATCCGTAAGCAGAATTTTTAAAAAGTTGTTATGCTATAATTAACATAAAGCGGCTAACTAGGAAAGTTAAACATACTATTTAGGTAAAGGAAATATATATCGATATGACTTCATTCAAGCTCTAAACAATCCCACATATTAGATTATAAAAAATCCAGGAGCCAGCGCCATTAGTTTGATAAAAAATCCAGTAGCCAGCGCCATTAGTTTGATAAAAAATCCAGTAGCCAGCGCCATAAGTTTGATGTGACTTACATTTATAGTAAATGGTGCCAGCCAAAAATACGTACACAGTCCGGTTCATGCAGCGCCAGTCGAGTTAATTGTGGGTACCTTTTTTTGGAAGAGTTCAGTGGGGACCAAAAATATACATACACCGTCCATTCCTAATCACAAAGCCCTGCAAAGCCTCCCGATCATACAATTAAAACGATCATGAAGCGCTGTATAAAGGGCATTCAGAAATCAGTTTCATTCTTTGAAATGACCTCAAAATCTGGTTGCTGCAAAGAACTTGGATCAAAATTCCAAATAATAATGTTTAACATTAAACAAAATCCCTAACAAAATTATGAACAACTTCGCCTACCCATCAAAATACATGCGGTGACACAATATTGTTCTATGCCTTTCGTTTTGCTTTTCCCAAAACACTGGAAACTACCTTGTTGACACTAATTGTTTTTTACTGAGCCTAAATAAGATTTAATGGAATTTAGACTCTAGGAATTCAAAGAAAAAAAAATAATATATTTAATAATTTGCAGAATATATATTTTAATTTTGGATTTATTAATAGAAAATTAAATCTCCCCAAGTTTTTTTCAAATTTTATAACTCGAGAGATTTTAAGCTGCTCGAAATTGATCAAATTTCTAGTTAAAATAAATCTAAACTGATAACTTATAATTCACATAAATAAACACAATTCTAATAATCCACTAACTTTACTTATATTATCAGGCGTAAACAATAAATTTTATTTCCAGACATATTTGTTGAATTCTAAATCGACAAACCGGAACACTAAATTTTTTCATAATTTTGCTAATGCCAGACCTGAGAAGAATGCCATATGGAGGATCACTGATGGTAAGGGAGGCTTCTTCTATTCACAACATGATATTACATGTGCTGCGACCAAACATTTCAAGCAACAATACAGTAGGGGGAAGGGATGCGCCATTTAGGACATCCTTTGGGGCATTGAGCAGTTCCCACTAATGTTCGATGATATAAAGAATGAATCCCCGTCTCAGCCTGTCATTAAGAAAGAACTCTATGGAATCCTCAAGGCTTTCAGCAAGGACAAATGTCCAGGCCCGGACGACTGGACTATTGAATTTTTCATACATTTCTTTGACATCATCAAGCAGGATCTTATTAGGATGATCGAGGACCCTAGATTGACTGGGTGCATTCATCAACATACTTCATCCACTCTGATTGCATTAATTCCAAAAAAGAGGGATGCGGATACTTTCTATGATTTCAGACCGATCTCCTTATGTAACATATCCTTCAAGATTATATCTAAAATCATTGTTGAGCGTATAAAAGGCACTCTGGCTACCTTCCTCTCAAAAGATCAGCATGCCTTTCTGAAGGGACGTAATATTCTAGACGATGTGGCCAACACACAGGAATGCATGTTCTCCATGATCACAAAGGACATCGATGCGACCATCCTAAAAATAGATCTACAAAGGGCATATGATTGTTTGGACTGGGGCTTTATCAGATGTTTACTGGCGAAGATCGGTCTGCGGCCCGGGGTAATCCAATGGATTATGGCATGTGTAGAAAATGTCAACTACGCTATTAATATGAATGGCATCCCTTCCTCATATTTTCTTGTTGAAAGAGGCCTCCGACATGGATGTCCTCTTGCCGCCCTTCTATTCATTTTGGCCATGAATACTCTCAGATTACACATTAACAAGGCGGTTAATGAACATAGATGTCGACCCATCAAGATTAGCAGGTATATTTCCATATCACACAACCTTTTTGTGGATGATGTACTTCTATGTGCTATGCTATGCCAGGACTCATGGAATTGTCTATTCGACATTCTTGTCAATTTCCAAAAAGCCATGGGACTTAACATCAACAAGTCCAAATCCACTCTTTACCACAATGGAACAAATCTGAATTTGGTTAACAGAATCGCTGCTATGTATGGAATCGTCACATGTTTGCTCCGAGATGGCATTAAATATTTGGGATTCCATCTAAAAGCTAATGGATATACAACAAAAGATTGGGAATGGTTAATTGAGAGATATTACAAAAAAATCTCGTCTTGGGAATACAGGACCCTATCGCTAGCTGGTAGAGTTATTTTAACATCAGCGGTCTTGTCACAAATGTTTGTATATTGGGCACATTTATTCTACCTTCCCACATGTACCATCCAACGGATGAACAAGGTCACGATGAATTTCATATGGGGTGGAATGTACGAACAGCAGAAACACCATCTAGTCAAAATGGATGCCATTTCCATACGAAAACAACACGGAGGTTGGGGTCTTAAGACTTAAGAATTTTTGGCCGGGCTCTCCTATGCCGATCTTTATGGCGAGGCATTTTCGGTGATGTTCCTTGGAGCAATATTATCAGACTAAAATACATGAAAGGGAAGAATTTGGAATTCTGGTACAGAGTAGGGTCAATTGGCATTCGACAGGGATCTGCTATTTGGTACAGTTTACGGAAGATAGAACAATACTTCATCATGCGAATGAAATGGATAATATACACAGGTAATAGTATACTCATTGGTATTGACCCTATTCTGTGTGGTCATAGTGATATATCCATACCCGAGAACCTCTCATCATATCTCCATAGGCGTGGATATTTCACTTGGAACAAACTTATTGAATCTTGGCAAGACTCTTCCCCTATTTGGAAGGATGAAAAGGCCCTCTGTTTGCCGGATGTACAGGGTTTTCATTGACATGGGAATGCCGATCAGCTCATTTGGTCTGTTTCCAACGCCCGGAGGCCTGTGCGTGTACGCGACATTTACTTAGACATGATTCTTTCCAAGATTCCTCCTACACGTGAATCCTTTCCGGTGGTTTTCTGGAAGGCGGGTTGTCCTCTGAAATATATCCACTTTGCGTGGCTGGTATTCCACAACAAGAACCTCACATGGGACAATCTAAGGAAAAGATGTTGGCACGGTCCTAGCAGATGCTCAATGTGTGAAGCCGATGAGGAAACAAATTTCCACATGTTCTTTCAATGTCCATCTATACAACAAATCTGGTATGTACTCACAAATACTTTTGTTTTCCCACTCACTGTTTTTGACTCTTCCCATGCAGCGTTCATCTGGTGGAACAGGCGAAGAGCCCCTGGTGATATCTCATCCTTATCTTTCTCTGGACCTCCTGGAAATGGCGGAACTCCAAGATTTTCAATGATTCAAGGGCTCCTCTTATGTCCATCCTGGACAACACCATTGCCACATGGACCTCGGTCTATGGATCCATCAATATTTGAATTTATCTGCCTCACTTTGATCTACTTACATGATTTTGTAGATATTCCTGAACTATGCATACGCTGGCTTTTTGCATCTCTCCATATATGATTTATGATATATACATTGTCACTATATGCTAGTTTTCTGAACAATTTGCTGTTTCCTAATAGGGTATAAGATCATATGTGGCTTCGGCTCCTGATCTTTATATCAGCTATATGTACATCTGTTAATTATATTAACTCAATATAAAATATTATGCTTTTTTTTCTTCTGAAAAAACAACTATTCAACTTTCAAACAAACTTAATATAAAAATGGAAAAATATTTGGATGAAGTCTATCGCGAGACAACAACGCTGCTCAACAACGCCAGTTCATTCCAGGTTTATTCCAGCCTACTGGAAAAAGCACTGAAAAGAACTGGCAGGTTGAGCACTGGAATTAATACTCCCATAATAAAGCTGATGGTATTTCGGATCAACGACCACCCTGTAAAACAAGGTAGCATTCTGTAATGTTTCCAGTTTCTCCAGCTTTCACCGTAAGAGTGTCACTGCCAGCGTTAAGCTAATTAAACGCACATATTACGAATACATTTGCTCCAGTTTCTTCTGCTTTCTCCAGTCTAACCTGAAGAATATATATAAAATACCATGTCGTCAGAAGAATATATATAAAATACCATAATGATATGGTCATTTTTTTTTAACATTATCTTTTTGAAATATTAATATAGAATGACATCATTGACAAGTCAATTCAATTTCACCCAACCGGGAAAAATTATATTATATAAAAATCCATTAATAATAGGATTTTAATAGTCCAAAATGTATTAGATTTATCGCATGGATAAAGCTAAATATTATAAATATACATTCGATTGTAGGTATAAAAATCATTAATACCATAAAGTAAAAATAAGAAAAAAAAAATGGTTACATCAATAAAGGTAAAAATAAATGCTCTGAGTATTATGCTCGTGTTAAAATTCTAGTGGTTAAAAAGGTCTCGCATTTAGCATATTGACAAAGCTAAGCATCACAAACAGGTTTTCAATTTCGGAATAAAAAATAATTAATAACGTGAAATAATAATAATTAAAAATAATTGTTAAGTCAAGGGAATAATTAATAACGTGAAATAATAATACTTAGAAATAATTGTTATATCAAGGTAAAAGTATCACAAGTGTATATGGATAAAATTAAGCATGGTAGAATAAAATTAAATGGCAAGTAAAAATATCTCAAGTGCATATGCATAAAATTAAATATCATAAAGAACCATCTAAATATAAGAAAAAATTAGTACAATCATATAAATTAAATAATAGGTAAAAATATCATAAATGTATATGGACAAATGTAAGCATCATCAAATATCACAAGCACATATGGACAAAACTAAGCATCATAAAGAACCATCCAAATATACAAATAAATTAGTACACTGATATAAATTAAACAACTATTAAAAATATCACAAGTGCATATGGACAAATGTAAGCATCATCAAATATTATAAGCCCATATCAACAAAACTAAGCATCATAAAGAACCATCCAAATATAGGGATAAGCTAGTCCAATCATATAAATTAAATGGTGGGTAAATGCCAATAGACATCAACACTTAGCCCATGATACACCTCATATTACCCAAATTTAAAAACAAAAAATAGAAATAAACAAAAAACAAAACCAATTAAATTATAACTTTATTTTAAATTTTATTAATTATAAAAAGTTTTATTATATGAGTTAAACATCTATAGATTTTAAAAAATAGGTAATAATATTCTTAACAATGAAGATTCACCCTCACTTTACCATGGATATTTTTAACTTGTAAATAGCTCTTACTACAATAGCATGGCTTATCAATACTACATGCCCAACATAACATGTGTTGATATGACATTTTTTTAATTTATTAATTTGAGAAAAATTAATTAAAAGAGAATAACTAATTTGAAGATAAATGTTAACCCTTCATCTATGAATACTACTATGAATATTCCAGTATATTTCATTGAGGTAAAATCTCTATCATCCACCTAATAGTTACTGATAATTAAATTAAAATTATGGAAGACCTATTCTGAAATAGACACACCTATTGACATAAAAATCATTAATATAATCCGCCATTGGGCCTCGAGCAATCTTCCTTATATACCTCCTTCTTTCTTTCCTTCCCTCACTTATCGGTTGATGTGTGCCCTCTTTTATAGTCGACATCTCGTTCATTTAATGGGCTATTAAATATGTGCTCAAGGGTGCTCGTCTAGGTTGGGTGGTCAATCATGGCTACCCTAGCCTCCCCTTCTCGATTGGATTAGGAGATTTCAATCTTCAACTCTTTGGTTTCATATGGCCATAAGTTTCAAAAGCTCTCCTCCTATTGGTTCGTCAAGAAGTTGGATGAGATCTCGAAAGTAGACGTTTCAACGCCTCGTGCCTAGCTATGTGCTCTCCAACTGGCAGATTAGGGTTTCATGGGACAATTATGGGATTTTGGCCTTCCCCTAGATTTGTTTGACAATGGGTAGTGAATAATTCGAAACATTTGATCAATGGTGGGGTCACCTCCTTCTGCTGCAAGGGTTTTTTTATCTTCTTCTTTGAGAACAAATATAATTGAGATATGATCTTTTGGAGTGGCCCTTATTTCATGGGAGTGCAAGGGATTTATAAAGAGCACTAGAGGCCTAATTTCAATCCTTATTGTGATGTCCCCTCCATGGTGTCGTTTTGGGTAAAGTTTCCCTTCCTCCCCTTGCATTGTTCAAATGATGCCACCTTTAGAAGAATTGGTAATACTCTTGGGAAATATATCAACTATGTCGAACTCCGCAATGGGCTCTTCTCTCGTGCTCGGATATGTGTTGAGGTTGATCTCGATAAGGGTTTAACAATTGCAATAAACCTTAACCTAGATAGATGGACTCATATCCAAGAGGTGGATTATGTTCAACTCTCATTCAAATGAAAAATTTGTCATGATTACAGTCACTTCGCCAAAAATTGTCCAAAAAAAAGGGAGGTTCAGGAAAAAAATGTGAATCTATAGATCAGTGGCCATATGAAAAGAGGAAGAAATGTTTTCATGAGCAACCCCCTGCAAATCAACACATTGATCTAGCCCAACAAAGAGGATATGGTCCCAACTCCCCCAAAAATAAATCTAGTGATAATGGAGAAGGGCTGAGCAAGTCAAACAATATTGAAGGCACTAATAATAAGTTTGATGCTCTTAATAACATATAAAAATAAGGGGATATCCCACATCAAGTCCTTACTAATGCAAATCCTCCTAATAATCCATCGATCTCCCAAGTACCTCCAGAACCATTGACCAATACAAAATCTGACGAAGAACATAAAGCCATTCAAGACAACTCTTCCTAAGAGGAAGAAGAATGCCTTTCATCGTGGGAAGGTATTGTTGGAGCTACATTTGAGATATCAGTTGACAAGAAATCAAAAGTATACAAGGATATAGAGAAGGATCGTCAAACTCATCGCTCTGGTAGAAAGAAAAACAAAGAAATAAGAATGGGACAAACCGAGAAGGAGAAGGAACTTGGAAATCAGGCCACTCTAAAAAACATTGAATTGGGAGATATGGGAGGTAAAGGAAATAAGAGAAGGATTAGCACTTTCTCCCTCATGGGGGCACCACCTTCAAGGACTAAACAACGATTGTCCTCTCCTGGAATTGTAGGGAGTTGGGGTCTGAAAAAAGAAGGTCGGATGTAAAATCTCTTATTATAAAAGAAAGATCCTCAATTTCTCTATTGCAGGAGACTAAACTAGAAGAACAAGAAATCTTAACTGAGAAACATCAGTTATGGAATGGAAGCAACATTATCTTAGTTAGTGCAAGAGGTGCTTGGAGAGGAATATGCACTCTATGGGACTCAATCCAGGTCCATCATTTAAACTCTCTCCAAAATGTTCATTGGCTTGCTACCTCTTTTCCTGACCTTTCTTCAAATTAGGTATATTTTGTCATCAATATTTACATGTCGGTTCGTTTTCGTGAAAAACAATAATGATGGGTCGTTCTTCAAGGCCTAAGGGACTCTGTGTTCAGAGCTTTTAGCATATTTGGGGGGGATTTCAATACTGCGTTACACAACTCGGAAAAGATAGGGGGTTTGACTGTTAGAGACCCTTTCCAAGAGCATATGGAGGATCTTATTAGTCAATTTAAATTAATGGACATTAAACCCTTAGGACTCAAGTATACGTGGAATAATAAAAGAGTGGGTCCAAATCATATCGTGGCTAGGTTAGATTGCTTCCTCATCTTTGATGATTTTTTGTGTTGTAATCTCTCCCTCAAATCTAAAATCCTCCTGTGGAATGATTCTGATCATTACCTTATCTGTCTTGCATTGACCCCTACCCCTTCTTAATTATGGTAATATTCCTTTTAGATGAAACCCTTTATGGTTCCAACTCCCCGAATTTCATGAGGTGGTCACTCAGTCCTAGCTCCCATGGGTGGAAGGCATCCTTATTAAGATCTGGGAAAGGAAAATTAACTGGCTAAAGGCTTGCATCAAATTAGGAGTAAAATCCTCTCTTCCTGCCAAATAAGAAGCTATTCAAGAAATAGAACAAAAAATCGATGCAGTGTCCTATTTTTTTTTCCTAGTATAGTTTTGCCACTCCTATCAAGGGTGATTTTGATGAGTTATATATATATATGAAAGATTGATCACTTGATTGAGGAATAATGTTTTATATACATAGTTATATTTCCTTTTATGTTTATGTATGGTAGATTGATCACTGGATTGGGGAACAATGTTTTATATAGTTATATTTCCTCTTATGTGTGGTATCTTTGATTATCTGTATTAGACTGTTTTGATTAAGTAAATGTTATACCTATGTTTCTCTTTTTGCATCTGATTTATGAAGCAGGTGTATGACATGGATGGTTATCCAAGATTGAGACACATAAACCTATGGATGCTCATGGTTATGTGGAATAGATGGTTAAATATGATTTATGGATGATACATGATTTGTGTGATTATATATGTCTAATACTATACTAAGTAGGATGTGGTAGGATACCTAGTCATTTTCCATCAAGGATGTTCAATTATGAATGACTATAGAAATCATTTCTTCAAAACCAAAATGACCATGGAAGTCATGCATCATTCTCGGTAAATTTGTGATTAAGTTAATTTCATTATGAAATTCATTTGATTCCTTTGATCTATGAGATTTTAATGTGTGCGGGTCTTTGAACAAGACCTTAGCAGTGAACCATCAGATGGATAAAAGCTCACAATCAATACCATAAGGAGAAACACAGAGTTTCAAAGCACAATAAATGAGAGCGCACGGAAATTAGGGTGTGGAGTCCTAAATCCAAGAAAGATAAAGATGTGGAGTGGAGTCCTGTATATTTAGGGTGTAGAGTCATGAATATTTAAAAATATCAAGTTACAGAATCTTAGATCATTGGATTAGATCAGGGTGCGGAGTTCTCAATCTACTAAGGCATGGAGATGCATGAAATAGGGGTGCGGAATCCCTATTATCCAGAAGAAAAATACCACTCATGGATGAATTTCCTTATATAAAATTTCTTACTCACAATTCTGGAATGACTTTCTAAAAATAGAAAGTAATGTCCATCATCTCAAGCACGAATTTCCGAAAATAGTAAATTGCGTTGCATAAATTGGTAATCAAGTGTAGTTGAAGAAAAACCACTTAACTTACCTCTCATCAATCTTAATGGTTCAATCTTGATTGAATCCTCAATATTATTATTTCTTTTATGAGAATATGATATTATTGTTAAAATGTAATTACAAGTCAATTTCATCTCCTCAATCAATTCACACCTCTCCTTCATGACTCTCATGGCTCTATGTAACTCTGTCTCTCTTTTAAATAATACATTACACTCTATTTTATGCATCGATCAAAGAACGACATATTCCTTTTCACTCATTAAAGATATGTCATAAAATATTCCTCTTATCATCTCTTTAATGCATATGTTACACTCTCCTTAACTAAGGAATGCATGCATACCTCTCCTTAATGGCATAAGTTACACTCCTCTAAATGGAATCCAATGCATTTACATTACTCGTCCTTTATGACAAGAATTGGTTGCTCCTCCTATATATGAGTCTCATGTATTCTGATTTGTGGGTGGATTATGATGCCAAGAGTGGAAGAGACTTGAGGAAAATGGTGAGAGGGAGAGATAGCGAGAGTAGCCAATTTCTTCCAAAATAAATATGAAATTCTTACTAAAATCCTAAGATCTATAGCTATTGAGGTTGGTCATGAGTGGTATTGAGAGGAAGTGAAAATTTGTTTCCTTAGTTTGCCTTGCAAATCTCTCCACTATTGTCTTTTGGTACTGCTTATGAGCTTTTGTAGCTCGTGGGTTCCAAGGGAAGAAGTTCTTCTTGCATATGGTTGGGAGGAAAAACGGGTGGTTCACAATGAGTTGGTAAGGATATTGGAGCTGGAGCATACTCCCACCTTTTTGAGTTGTATAAATTCACTGCCACGTATGTTGACAACATTATACTGTGTTTTCTTTTGTAGTTAATTACATGGATTTTTCTTATTTGGCTGTTGACTGAAAATTAGATGTATATCAAATGCTGCACACTAAACGTTGAAGGAATTTTGCAATAATTGTAGTTTATTTTATGTAAGTTTCTTTTTGTACAGTTTCGTTGCAAGTTGATTGACATCATGTCTTAATGGCTAAAGCATTCAGGATGCCATGAGTTATATGAAAACATATTAATAGCATAACTTTGTTTTTTCCTTCTCTCCTTACAACTGTAGATAATTTTGCACATTATATGTTTGACAAAAGAGATAAATGAGATAGTAGGAATTGGTTTTGGGTTGTGGTTTTAAAGAATCATGTTTCTAGGGATTTCTGTTTCGATTCATTTTGACTTCATGGTGTATCGGTGCCTCAAGGCCATGTCACCCCAAATTTCATTTCAAAAACCAGAGTTTCAGAATTTGGTTATGTAAGCAAGTATATTTTACATATTTGTTGTTGCTACCTGGTGGTTTGTTCATTGTTTTTTTTTTAACCTGTGATTTACCTGGTAATCTCTATTTATGAAACTAGCCTATTATATAAACTTGTAATTCTTGTTTTAAAGTCTTAATGGTTAATACATTGATAGTTTAAGGTTCGTTTCACTGTATTTTTTTTAGCTGTGATTTGCATGGTAATCTCTATTTATGAAACCAGCCTGTTATATAAACTTGGAATTCTTGTTTTAAAGTCTCAATGGTTAATACATTGATATTTTAAATAACTTGTGACTGCGTGTTTGATAGTTTAATAGTTAGCAACTTGTTTAGTGACTACTAACCATTGTTCAAAATTCTCCAATGGTTGTAGCTACATTGAAATTTTTGTATATGCAGCAATGAAGATGGATGATAGTTCTACTTACGTATTAGGTTCACTTATTGGCATTACTGACAATGAAAAATAAGTTATATAATCTTAGATTCATGTTAGATAATTGTGGTGAAATCTCCTTAAGGGTTATGGTTGTAAGTGTTTGACAAAATGGTTGAATGGTTGTAAATTTCATGTTTGCAACTGTTTGACATAATGCTTCAATGATTGTAGCTAATTACATCTATGAAGTGTCTATAAATATGATTATGTGAATTTAGGATTTGCAACCAAGGTGTTTTTGGAAATACCTCAATAAATAATCATGATGATTCCATTGAATTAAAAATCCATGGAAGTCAAATTGGGTAGGTGAATTGTTATAATTGTTAGCTCACATATGAATTCATAATCATTGGAAACCACTCCTTTAGAAGTTGAATTATCTTGTTTTTCTTTCCTTTCTTTTACCAAAGAATTCATAGGCATATTATTTAGAACAAAATCAAATTAGTCAGTCTTAAACACATTCAATTGCAATAACAATCATCTTATTGGAAATTGTGGTTTATAAAGATTGATATTATTTATGCCACTAAAGACTCTATCATTTAAATGTGATTTCAATACATGGTTGTAAGTTTTGGATCTTGACGAACCATGACCCTATAAATTTGATGAGAAGATTAAAATTACCATGGGTTAGTTAGTTAGTAGAAATTGCTGTGTAGTGTAAAGAATACCAATCATATTATATATATATATATATATCTATGTATATGTACATATATATATAGATATATATGACCTTGCATTAACTTTTATGCCTTAAAATAAAATAATATCACATTTTGAGTCAGCCTCAGTATAAAACTAATGATTGATAAGGTGGGACCTTACAATCGACTTGCTTCACTCCTCTATGGCAAGTGAACCTGTGTCCTTGGAAATGTTGATCGAGGATACATCCATGTTTGGTAAATACCACCCTTTGTTGAAAGAAGAGGAAGAATATTAGAGAATAAAGTCTAGAAGAGTGTGGCTTCAAGCGAGAGATAGAAACACCAAATTTTTCCACAAACAAGCTAAAAATCGGGAGAGAAAAAAAAATCAGGATAAATTATGGTGAACGAGATCCAGGCGGGAGACTTTTATCAGATCAACGAGGAATTAGAGGCTTACTTAAAAAATCTCTACACTCAAAGAGACTAACCCTATAAAGAATTTGAAGCCTATATGTTAGATAAAATCTACAACTGATTTCTGAAGCTATGAACCATCAACTTACTCTCCCTCCATTTGAAGAAGAAATTCAACATATCATTTTCTCCTTTCATCCAAACAAAGCCCTAGGCCTAGATGGGTTTACTGTGCCTTTCTATTAGCAATTCTAGATATAATCAAGTGGGGCCTTTACAAAATTATTTAATGCTCTTTGAAGCAAGGCTTCATAGGAGGTGGGATCAATTTTTTGTTCCTCACTCTGATTCCCAAGGAAAACAATCTCTCCTCCTTCAACATATTCAAGGCCATCTCCTTAGGCAACGTCCCTTACAAATCCATTTCTAAAATTCTTGTTGAAAGACTAAAAATGCTTCTCCCCTCCATCTTATCAAATAATCAAGGTGATTTTGTACCAAGGAGGCAAATACTTGACAATATCATTCTTGTTAAAGAATCCATTCTCTCGTGTAGATCACAAGGAGATAATGGGATATCTATCAAGTTAGATATGGCTAATGTCTTCGAGAGAGTCATGAAAATATTTACTTTCAAAGTAATGGGCAGACTGGGATTTGATAATACCTTTATCTAGTGGATTTCTCTCTACATTGGCTCCACATGGATCACTCCCCTCGTAAATGGTAGAGTCACCCAATTCTTCAAATATTCTCATGGACTATGACAACGGTGCCTGCTCTCTCCTTTTCTCTATATTTTGGTTGCATGCACTATGAGTTGATGTTTACAATATGAGTGCAAAAATGGCCACCTTCAGGGTCCCTGGTTCACTCATGACATCAAAAGTGCCAAACATTCTTAGTTTGCAAATGACACTATCCTTCTCAAAGGCACCTCAGTCGCAACAACTAGAAGATTCATAGTGGTTATGGACAACTTCATGGAAGCCTTAGGGGGATTTACAAATTCTTCCAAGTCCTATATCTTTAATTGGAATATTTCGGCATCCAAGAGGCTTTAGATTGTGGAGATTTCTAGCTTCAGCACTATTGATAATTTGAAAGAGTTTAAATACTTGGGTATCCTAATTTGCCTCAAAATTGATTCCCCCCAAGCATGAAAATATGTGTAATCTAAACTAAAAGCCAAGCTAGATTATTGGGGTGCCATATGGATTACTTTATCAAGTTACAATATTCTCATAAAGGAAATTGTGTTTTCCGTTCCTCTATTCCAATTCTTAGTGATGTTATCTCCTCAGCGTATTCTCCTTAGTCTTGCGAAAATTATAAGAAATTTCCTCTAGGAGTGTAGTGAATCCTCTTCTAATAAATTTCACTTGGTCAATTGGGCCACATTTCACGCTCCTAGAGATCATGGTGGTTTAGGGATTAGGGATGTTTCCCTGATCAACCAAGCAATGGGTGCTAAAGTTGCCTAGAAAATCAAATCCAATCTGGATTCTTGGTGGGATCAGGTTCTCATTGCCAAATATTTGCAGAATAGTTCCAAGAATAGGTTATCTCTTCCTACATCTTCAAGGCTTTTCTCCCCTATCTGGAAACTTATCTCTACCTCGTCTAGTTTGATTAAAAATAATATCAGTTGGACACTAGTGAATGGTACTAGAATTAACCTCTAGTTTGATACTATAATAAACCATCCATCTCATTAAGAATATTCTACCATGAGGCCTCTTAAAATCTATTTATCTAGTCAAGGGATCTCTTCATTACCTCAAATCTCCTAGTGGGATGATTCGATATTGTTGTATGGTTGGAAGTTGGAAAATATTCCTCAAAATATTATTATGGTCGTGGATATGTTAAAAGAAACTCTGATAGGATGTGCACCCTAGTACCAAGATGAAAATGACAAATTAGGCTGAAAATCTCATGTGTACACCATCAGGGTTGGTTATGAAGAACTTCCTTTCTCTATGCAGGTCCCCCCTAAGTATTCACAATGGAAAAATTTGTGGTTGAGCAATGCCATCCCCAAAGTCAACACCTTTGTTGGCTTCTCATTCGCAAGAAAAATTTTGACTTATAAAAACCTCAAAAAAGAGGCATCTAAGGTCCTTTGTGGTGCCCCCTCTACACCTAGAATGAAGAATCAATTTTCCATGTTTTCCTATCTTGTCCTTGTGCTTCTAAGATTTGGTATTTTTCTTTCGGCCCTTTATATCCTCAATTGAAGTTTCCTTCAAAGCTCTCTTTCTTTATTTCCAGTTGTCATAAACATTATGGGGGGTCTTTCTCCAGGAAACCCATTCTCAAACGGATTTGGAACTCCCTCCCAAAGTATATTTGTTGGCATATTTGGTTATCCCATAATAACTCAATCTTTAAAGGCATAAATTTTCCTCCCAGAATCATGGACTTTAAATCTCTCTCCTTTTGTGTAGAGTACAACAGAACAAAATTAATAGAGTGTGGTCCTCTCCTAGACCGACAAGAGAAACATTGGCTGGACTCGCTAGTTGATCTATTGGGCCAACTTACCTTTTCTACCCTCTCGATTTGTCCTCATGGTATGAAATGGAAACTTTAATTTTCATATGAAAACTTTGAAGAGTGGAAGAAATAAAAAATAATTGGATCCTCTTCTTTGATGGAGCCTCAAAATAGAATCCCGAAGTGAAAGGAGGGGGAGGAATTCTCTTGAATCCCAAGGAAAACCAAGTAACAAAGTATGCCTTGGGTCTTGACAAGAGAATGAATAATCTGGAAAATATGTATGGGCTCCTATTTCGTCTTTAACTAGCTAAGGATAGGGAACTCTCCAATATTTCAATTTTGTGAGATTCCCTTATCACTATTCAACACTTAAGCAATGGTTCTCTACCTAAGAATAACCATCTAAGTCTTCTTCTTCAAAGTATTCTTAGTATCTTACATTCATTCCCTAGCAAGGCCTTCTACCACATCTTATGTAATGAAAATAAGGAAGCTAATGAATATGCAAATCACACTTGTATACTAGAGACAAGAAAGAGTGTGATCAATGGCAAGTCCATATGGAAAATTATCCCTTGATGAACACCATGCAAGTTCCTATTCATCACTACTCCTTTGATATTCATGAGATTAGGAGAAAAAAAAAAAATTTGTGGGGGTCTTTAAGGTCCTTTCTCGTAAGTTCACCGATTCCATTATCCCCTTTAGCAAATTGAACAAGTGATTAATAGTGTTGTGGTATGATCCCACTGCCATAGATGAGGTGGCAGGTTGTGAGCATGCATTCCATGCACCTCCACTCTCAGCGCTTAAGGCGAAATGTGAAACAAGTCATTCTCTCATTTATTCTTTCTATGTACCCGATTCATTCAAGTCTTCAAGGGAGCATACATTAATGAAGCTCAAGGGTGATAATATTTTTGTGGCATTTGAGTCCTCTGGTTTCAGAATTAATAGATTTCCTCAAGCCTCTAAATATGTTTCATCATAACAAATACCATGGGCTATTAAATACCATATTGGTCTTGTAAACCACCATCGGTAGACCCATCAAATGACTAAGTAAAACTTTAATATTAATTTTTTTAACTTTTAAATTTTAATGTTGACCAAGACAACATAACATTAAATTACATAACACCTTACATAATGTTTCACAACATTGCTACCATATTGGGTTGTAGAGTGCCTCTCAGCGCAATAATGTATCTACCAATTCTCTAAGAAGCTTTTTCCCATACGTGATTCATTCAAAATATCTAAAATAACAAGCCTTAATTCATACCTGTAGCCAATTTTTGGTAGATTACTCTCAACCACTACAATTGTCAAGTGGTTTCAACTTACCATGAATCATTCATTACACTAGGTGGTTTTGGATAGCGACAAACTTTAATTTTTCATGCTAATTGGTTTTTTGTTTACAATGTACCATCAACAATTAAATTGTGGTGTTATAGTTGATTCATCATTGCTCAAGTCTATCATCACTCATTTTAGTGACATAAAATTTCAATTTTTTTAGAGGCTAGTCTACCATTTTCTTTCCTATAATTAAAAAAAAAACCACTATCAAGGGGGATCAAAAAACTTCTTGGGGATTTCATTTTCCATGGATTCACTTTAGTTGCACTTGTGTGTCAGTGATTGAACCATAGTGTCGTTTTCTCTATTCATTTTATGTTGCTTCTACTACTTTATTCTTCTTTTTTCATTTTCTACTTCATGTTTCTTGGATTTCCACTTGCGACTACATCTCTTTTTTTTGCCCGAGATATTTTTTTCCCTTCTCTTTCTTTCACCATACTCTTTTATCTCATATCTTTAGTTCTTTTTCATATTCTTCCTTTTTCATCTTTTCAAATTCTACATCTTCCTTCACTTCATGAAAAGTTTGTCCTTAGCTTCTTCTCATTATTTTCTTCTTATTTTGTTGCTTTCTTCCAATAATTTGTTTATTCTTTTCTCCTTTTCTATTGCCTATGGAATTAATCTTCTTCATGTAACTAAAATCATATACATGTGATGTTCTCCTCGACATATCTCCATCTACTACCATATAGATTGAGAATTAGTTTCTCGAATAGATTAGTCTTCTTTCCAAATCCTTCCACTTGCTATGGAGATCATTAATTTGTAGGTAGAGCCTATCATTTTCCATAGACAAAGGATTTCCACCAAGAAACACATATCAAACATTCCTTTAAATAATTTAGGTAGTGTTGTGACCATCAACAACCCCCCTTTTTATTAGTGTTAGCAATAACATTAATAAATGGGGACCCTTCTAAAAAATCAAAACTTAGCACCTAAGATTGTCTTCTTGTTTTCAATAACACATGATATCAAAGCAAAACTCCCAACAATATGAATTCCTAACTTTCACGCTTCATGCGCATGAAAAACGTTATAATTTTTAAGCCTCCTTATGAAAAGTGTTATACAACCACAAAGCTAGGAAAACCCTTGTAAGCGGAAAGTCTTGAGTGCTAAGCAAAACTTTAATAAACTCGATCTTTAATGATAAGCATCGCATCGCAAAAAGGGTAATGGTGGGCATCCTTTACTAAGAAAATCTTTGAAATGCGAAAAAGCGAGAATGCGAGATCACAAGCCTTGCAAACTTATTGCATATCGCAGATACCATTAACCGCAATGCCACTTAATACAAAACGCCCAGATATTGCGAAATTTGATAAAGCTCTCGCAAATCGCATCTCACAGCCGCATGATGAAACAAATAATTGTTAATGATAATAGGTTTTGCGATATCGCAATCTGTGATATTGCGAAGCAAATCGCAAAATCATTTTATCGCAAATCTAAGGGCTCAGAGTTCAATGACAGTACTTTCCGTCGTTCTCTGCAAGAGTTATGAGCATTAATGTTAACTTAACGGTCCATTGATGGTATTTATTAAAAACGAATTAGATCTGGTTTAAAGGATTATTTCAGATAAATCCACTCTTGAACCTCCTAAAGTTCAATCTTTAATTCATAAAGTTCAAGGATTTTCCATATCACCGCAGAAGTCTGAGTTATCTCAAGGCAGTGTGACTTTGCAATACATTCCTTCCCATCCTCTTACTAGATTACAAAGTAAAAATCTTGGTATTGAACCAATAGAATTCCCTCTGCCCAAAAGAAAAAGAGCAAGGAAGACACCGAAAGGGTCTGATAGTGAGACTCTTTCGTCATCATCTTCCATTTCATCTAATCCATTGCAAAGTCAACCATCCACTCCCCAACTCCATATCATTGTCCAACAGGGTACTCGAACTTCAACATCATCTTCACAACCACTTGTAACTTCATCTGTGCTTTCCTTTATTAGTATCTCAACAATGGCACAGAGACCATGGAACAATCCAGGGGTAGTCACAATTCCTGCACCCTTAAGTCAATTGCTGGCTCATCCCGAGAAATGACTGCCAAATTTTAACCTAGATGCAAGCATACTGGGAGAAGAACACATAAAAAACTTTATGTTGTCAATAAACTTAAATGGAGTTATGGAAGAAGACGATGTTGTTAGGATTTTCCCATATATCTTACAAGGAGTGACCGGGTCCTAGTATTTTTCATTACCCTCAAGATCCATTACTAGTTGGAATATTTTCCAAAAGCAGTTATTGATAAAGTTTGGTGATGATAGGTCTACAACGACACTAATCAATGACATCTAAAATCTTAAAACTAAATCAAGAGAACCTATCAAAGATTTCAACTCGCGATTTAATAAACTCTTAAATAAGATTCCTACCGCATCTAAGCCTAGCAAAGGACTTCGAAGTGAATGGTACATATCTGCCTTACCTTCAAACATAGCAATATTTTTAGATAGGGTTGCCAAGCCAACATTCACTGAAAACATAAAATAAGCGATAACAATGGAAAAACGTATCTTAGCTTTAGAAAAGAAAAACACTGTTGATGAAAGAAAATCTAAAAAGATTGCTTTTAAAGATGACCACAAGAAAAAAACAATCAAAGGACTCATTCAACTTGGAAGGGTTATAAAAAGGTTTAAAAACCATGTCTAAAGAAATGGTTGATATTAAAAAACAAGTGGCAGAGACTTCTTCTAAGAAACCTTATAAGCCTTTCAGAAGGAATCCTTCAACCGATCCAAAGCCTCCCAACACTATAACAAATGCAGAATCGGAAGGAGAAGAAGATGAAGTTTCGAATGAGGAACATAATGATGATGATGAGGTTGTAGAACTACAAGGAACGTGGGACTTCATTCTTCTACATGAAGAAGATCAAGATGCATTACCAGTCACTACCAGAAGCAAAAATCAACTCAATCCTCCACAATCCAGTTCTAAATAGAAAAATCCAAGCCCAACTTCCAAAGATAGAGTCATAGGTAAGAAAGCATCACCAAAAGCGACTCAGACAAACCTAGTCCAGTCTGATTCATCAACTCCATCTAAAACACTTATCATTTCAAATGAAATGGAGTATAATATTGTTGAAGACATGAAGAAGACTAGGGCCAACATTAATTTTCATGAGCTGAGTAAATTGAAGCATCAATAGAAAATACTTTTGAAAGAACTGCATGCAGTACTTGTTGCACCTCTACCTACCATTGTAATCTCACAAGCTACTCATGAAATGGGGAGACCTCCAACTGGTAAGCCAAATAAAGTTGACCTAAATGACATTGCTTTAATAGGAGGAAGGTCAAAATCCCATACTCCTCCATTCCTCCTTACTTTTGAAGTCTTGAATAAAATTTGCATAACTGTTTGGTGGACTCTGGCGCTTAATCTAATATTTTGCCGAAGATAGTTTGTGCAAAGTTAAACATCTGACCTCGAAATTCTATAGTACGCATAGTGCAGTTGGACCGGTCCCAAGTTGAAGTCATTGAAAAACTAAATCAAGTGACCATAAAGCTTTCATCAAATCGAAAGGTATGTCAAGTCATTGATATTCTTGTTGCAGATATTCCTGAATTTTATGGTTTAATTCTTAGCAGGGATTGCTCTGAAAAGCTTCACAGTTACTTTGTGACCGACTGGTCAAACATGTGGCTCCCTTACAATGGTAAACCAAATCAGATAAAGGTTGAGCGAGAAAGACACCAAAAGTACATAGTAACTGAGTTAGAAGGAGAAAATGAACCTATACCGTACAACAATAATATAATTGGAAACTATTCTGTTGACTCGTTCTTAGGGAATTTCAATGCTCATACTTTAGCTTTTTTAGAAAATTCAGTTTTATCTCAAGTAGAAAATGTTTCTCAAACAGATACTTCTAAATGCATTAATTTTGTAGATAGTCTTGTAAATAAATCTTTGTTTTGGAAATTATTTTTCGACGGTTCTAAGTCTAAAGATGGAGCAGGAGTAGGTCGTATATTAATTATTCCATAAGGAGAGAAAACCATGCTAACCTATAAACTCGAGTTCGATTACACAAATAATACTGCAGAATATGAAGCTCTAGTGCAAGGGTTATACAAGGTAATCGGACTTGAGATAAAGTATCTACAAGTCTTTGGTGATTCTGAGATTGTTATCAAGCAGGTACAAAATACTATACATTGTTTATCAGGTCACTTAAAATATTATCAGTCGTTAGTACAAGACCTGACTGCACACTTTATAACATTTAATATTTCATCTATTCCTAGACTCCAAAATGCTAACGCTGACCTCCTGGCTAATGTAGCTTCCAAGCTCATTCCCTAATAAGATTATAGTCTAGACAGATTCTCAATCAAATTGATCTTTAGACCCTCCATCCCGGATAATGTTACCAACTGGAGAGTTTTTAACGATGACCCTGATCTTGTAAGTTTTCTGAATTTAGAAGGCTCTTACAATAATCAGATAATTGATGAAGACCAACATGACAAACAATTACAACAAGGAAGCGCCAATAATTCTATACCCAAATCTATAGTCAAATTGGAAGACCTATATGATCTAAAAGACAGATTCAAAAGGTCCACCAATTCAAAACTTCAGAGTTCAACTCTGAGATATGAATTAGTGAATCTAGGAATTGACATAAAGCTGCAGAATATCAACTTAGGTCTTGGTCTAACTCCAAAGGAAAAATCAACCTTCATTCGACTTTTGAAGGAGTATAAAAAAGTCTTTTCCTGGAATTATGATGACCTCAAAACTTATGATACTTCAATCATACAACATACAATTCCGATGATCTCGGAAGAGAAACTAGTCTAGCAGAAGCTGAGAAAAATCCATCCTAATCTGGAGAACCAAATTAAATCTGAGCTGAATAAATTATTGAAAGCTAAAATTATTTTTCTTGTTCGACATTCTAGATGGGTTTCCAACCTGGTACCAGGTAGAAAGAAAAATGGAGGCATTCAGATTTGTATTGATTTTCGAAATCTCAATAAAGCCTACCAAAAGGACAATTTTCCATTACCACCTACGGAACATATATTACAATTAGTTGCAAGGTCTAAATTGATGTCCTTTTTAGATGGCTTCTCAGGGTATAACCAAATTTTAGTCCATCTGGATGATAAATTGAAGACGATGTTAAAAACCAAATGGGGCAGATATGCATATCAAAAGATGCCTTTTGGACTCATTAATGATGGCACCACATTTCAAAGGGCCATGGATATTGCATTTAAAGGATTAGTGAATAAGTCAGTCGTGATCTACTTAGATGACATAACAATGTATTCTAAGAAACATAGTAATCACCTCAGAGATTTAAAGCAGATCTTTCAATGTTGTGAAAAGTATGGGATCTCACTTAATCCAAAAAAGTCTTTTTTTGCATTAAGTGAAGGAAAGCTTCTCAGATTCATAGTGTCTAAATCTGGAATCCATATTGATCCAGACAGGATTATGGAGATTTTTGAGATATCCTTACCCCATAACAAAAAAGCAATGCAATCCTTCCTTGGTCAAATCAATTTCGTTAAAAGATTTGTCCCCGACTTCTCAAGAATTGTGTCACCTCTCCAAGCAATGATCAAGAAAAACTCTCACTTCAAATGGGGTCAGGCAGAACATGACGCATTCAACCTGATTAAACAAGCAATTATAAATGCCCCATCTCTAGTGACTCCAAACTTTTCTGATCCCTTCATTTTGCATACATTTGCCTCTGAGAAATTGTATGCTGCAATACTCACGCAATCCAATCAAGATAAAGCAGAAGCCCTAATTGCCTTTTTCAGTTCAAACTTGCAAGGAGTCGAACTAAATTACTCCGACATTGAGAAACAGGCTTATGCTATTTTCAAAGCAATCAAACATTTTAGACCCTTTCTTCTCAAGACCCATACAAAAATAATAGTGCCATTTCCAGCGGTAAGAAATATTTTGGTACAGAAAGATGTGGGTGAAAAGAGAGCAAATTGGGTCATGACCCTACAAGAATATGACACTGAAATTAAGCCAGAAAATATTGTAAAAGGTCAAGGTTTTTGCAGGATGTTGGCTAGAGCATCGCATATATTAGAAATATAGTCCCCTGATCATGAGGTACAAATGTTTGAAGTAAGCCTAAACGATATTGAATCAAGATATGGGGATATCATGTTTTACCTAAAGAATGGATATGCTCCTGCACATTTGAAGATGCGACACAACTATGATGCGACACAACTATGATGAAAAAGTATTGCAGGAACTTCATGATGGACCAGCAGGTGGACACTACACAGGAGATGCGACAGCACACAAAATCTTGCGCGTAGGCTACAACTCGCCAACATTATTTAAGGATGCACACAACTATGTAAGAAGATGTCAATTTGTCAAACTGCCACTGGAAGACAGAGGGAACCATCATTTCCATTGCAACCTTTCAACATCGATCAACCATTTGTGCAATAGGGATTAGATATAATAGGTAAGACCATTCCTCACTCTTCTAAACAACCTGAGTGCATCCTTACAACCACTGATTACTTTACTAAATGGGTAGAAGTAGTTCCTCTCAAGACAACTAACTTTGAAAATATCATCGATTTCATAGATCAATTCATAATTACCAGGTTTGACTTACCTTCCGCTTTAATGTTTGATAATGCATCATATTTTTTTGGTAATGCTATGACAGAATTTGTGCTCAAAAGAGGTTTTAAACTTAATTATTCTGCCAATTATTACCCGCAAGGGAATGGATTGGCCGAATCAATAAATAAAAACTTGATCAGAATCATTAGATGAACTATTGATCAAAATCATAGAAATTGACACAAATCTTTGATGTATGCTCTTTGGGCAGATTGAATAACTCAAAAAGTTTCTATTGGCACTTTTCCCTTTAATTTAATTTATGGAAAAGAAGTAGTTCTCCCAACACATCTAGCTATTCCTTCTTTAGCCTTAGTTCAGTTCATCGAAGAAACTCCTTCTTCGTCCTTGCAACTAAGACAATTGCAGATCCTTAAGCTAGAAGAGGAACGAGAACAGGCCAAAATTACCCATGCACATCATCAAGCATTAGTAAAGCCCTGTTTTGATTCAAATCTGGTGTCCAAAAAAGATTTTCAAATTGGAGATTTAATATTGAAATGGGATAAATCCCACGAAGAGAAAGGAAAACATACTAAATTCCTATGGATGTGGCTTGGACCATTCCAAATTGTTGAAATCATAGGTCCATCGACTTTCATGTTATAAGACTTAGCAGTGAAAAGAGAGTCTTTAATTGTTAATGGATAGATCCTTAAAAAATACTTTCCATAGAAGATAACCTCTTCTATTTTCTATAAATTATTATTTTTAGTTTATTTTTTCCTTTTGATAATAAAAACAGGATGAAAATGTTTACCTTTGGTTTCCATGAAAAAGATTAGTGTCTCTTGTCAATTTTTTTATTTTTTATTTATTTTTTTTCGCTTGTATAAATGGAAGTGATTAGGAAAATTAATCTTTATTTTTGGAAAATACTGTCAAGTGCTATAATTATGAAGGTTTTACTTGTTCTTTTGTTTCAACTTTACAAGTCTGGATTAAAAAACAACCTCTAGTAGGAGTTTGCTTCATATCAGTCATGAAAAGCATCAATAACAAGAAAAAGATTCTCTATAGAAAAGCTACTTTTAAAACTCTAAAATTGTCATCTACAAGAACCCTTAAGGAGCCAATGACTTCCTCCCCACTTTCGGAAATGACAAGTTAAAAAAGAATAATTCAGTTATGCACTATAAACTTAAAGAATAAGAGGTCTCATCAAGAGCTGGCTTATCATGATCATAAAGATTATAACTAGCTGACATTGCCAAACTGCATACCAAAACAGGGTAATGACTCGAGATTGTTTTAATCAAAAGACAATGGGTCTCATCACGAGCCAACTTGTTCAGTTAGTTATAAATCAAGTGAATGGCACTGTCAAAATTGGCCACCAAACCAAGACATTGTTCTTTAAGAATTAAAAGAAAAGAAAAAGCAATAAGTGTAAATGAGGATTTATCTTGGAAAATTGCATACTTCTTAAGTAGGATACTGGATCATTGCTGGGTAACAGGTAACCCTGTCGAGGCTATGAATGTTTGCTGGCAGCAGAGGCTCTACCTATGACAAATGAGTACACCTAAAACAGATCTACAGAGATGTCTTTGTTTTTATCTTTATAAAACAAGAAATGGATAATGTAAGTGCAATGACTAGCTTTGGGAAGAAGATGATCAGAATTAGGATAGATGGAACAAGATGTTGTTGTTAGAAAAATAGCACTTTGTACCTTATCTTTCTATAATAAAGTTTGATTTTCCAAAACAATTTCTATTTTAGAAGTTTTAGAAAATTCAAAAAGCTATTAGAGATAACTGGTTCTTTCAAGTGAATCGCCAATTGTTGTGACCATCAACAACCCCCCTTTTTATTAGTGTTAGCAATAACATTAATAATTGGGGACCCTTCTAAAAAATCAAAATTTAGCACTAAAGATTGTCTTTTTGTTTTCAATAACACATGATATCAAAGCAAAACTCCAAACAATATGAATTACTACCTTTTCATGCTTCATGCGCATGAAAAACGTTATAATTGTTAAGCCTCCTTATGAAAAGTGCTATAAAACCACAGAGCAAGGAAAACCCTTGTAAGCAGAAAGTCTTGAGTACTAAGCAAAACTTTAATAAACCTGATCTTTAATGATAAACATCGCATCGCAAAAAGGGTAACGACGGGCATCCTTTACTAAGAAACTCTTCGAAATGTGAAAAAAGCGAGAATGTGAGATCACAAGCCTTACAAACTTATTACTTATCACAGATTCCATTGACCGTAGCGCCACTTAATACGAAACACCTAGATATTGCGAAATGCGATAAAGCTCTCACAAATTGCATCTCGTAGGCGCACGATGAAACAAATAATTGTTAAAGATAATAGGTTTTGCGATATTGCGATCTGCAATATTGCGAAGCAAATTGCAAAATCGCTTTATCGAAAATCTACGGGCTCAAAGTTCAATGATAACACTTTCCATCGTTATATGCAAGAGTTATGAGCATTAATGTTAACTTAACAGTCCATTTATGGTATTGATTAAAAACGAATCAGATCTGGTTTAAAGGATTATTTCACGTAATGTGATATCTTTGATATGATTTTAAAAAAATTAAAAGCTTTCCCGTCACCTTATTGTTGTTCATTATTCACCATCATCCTTATTGTATCTTTGTTCTCTGCTTACTATTTTCAGGAGCAAAACGCAGAGCAGAATGCAGAACAACACACAGGATGTAATGGGAAAGAAAGGCAAAGCTCCTACATCTGAAAAATCAGAGATGACTTCGTTATTTACAGACACCACTTGTATGAGGGAAGCAGGGATATCTGCTTGGGAGGCATGTACCGACTGTTAGAAGAAGAAAAACTGAGAGTTATGGAGGTTACAGTTACGACAAATCGATGTGGGTCATCTAAAGCATCACTAACAGAGCTTGCATGCTCGTTTATGCACTGTATTGCAGCGAGGCCGAAGATACTCCCTTACACAGATATGGTAAAATGGATTATAGACCATGCTGATATATCTGACAGGGAATTCAAGACACGGAACTAGGAGGTTATAGGGTCATTTACCCCAGGTAATTTGAGGCGTATGTATCACCTACCAAAACCCCAAGCCATTTATAACAAATAGTTTGTGGACAAATTCACTAAAGAGAACGAGGATTTGGTAGACTACACAAAGAGCTAGTCCCTGAAGGAAGAACCATTAGAGAAGGACAAAAAAGGTATGTACGCCACTGGCTCCCTTGCTTCTCCCTATTTTTTTGCTACTGCAATGTTATGTAGACTATTTGGGAATCCAGATATAAATAAGTTTTCATCAGAATGGTTGCCTTTATTGGATGCAGCCACCAATGCCACCATCATGGATTGGGCCCAAATTTTATCGGATAATTTAGCTTCTACTATTTTGAATTATTGAACTAAAATAAGTTGTTCTCAGAGGTTTTATCCTCCATTCTTTTTAGCTACCTACGTCATGGATGCTATTTGTTTCATCTCTGATTTTCTCACCATGGGGTGGAAATGGATAATGCAGAACCCTCTACCTATTCAAGTCTACCATAAATAATTGTGGGAATCTAATTTCGTCCCACATTTCTATAAGATTTGTCATGGAGTAATGCTTCCCATTCATAAAATGTTATATAACATAGACACCCCAAGATTCTCCCTAGAAGCTGAAATTGACATTCTCCCTGTGGGAAGGTGGTTTGGGGAGGATTTATTCACCTAAATTAGGGTATTTGGGAGTATTTCCTTGCCTCATGTGCTTCCTTTATATGTTCCCGACAAACTTATGGCCCAAGAGATAGCTTACCAGACCTTTGTTGTTGGGGAAATGAGCAGAGAACTCAAGGATAAGAACAAGGCCATATGGCCTCAATTCCCTGTGGTCTGCGGGGCCTTCACATTATTTGATTTTGGACACGATTTTAAAGAGGTTGATAATATGTTAAGTTTGAAGCTACATAAGTTTCGAGGGAGACAGTATGATCCCTTGAATACTATCAAGAATTTTACAACAATGGTCAAAATAAAAGTGTTTACTAAAGAAGATGATATCTTCGGCGATGTCTTTCGGCAGAAGAGATCTCTCAGAGAGGTTCTACATATGGCACAAATTCAGTTTGACCAAGCAAAGCTTCAAGAGTTTGACCATTACTGAGAACAGAGATTGGCAAATGTCTCGTTGGACAAAATGTGCATTGAACCAATACGGGATCCCACTCCTAGTATTAGCATAAGTGGAAGTTCAGGAGAAGAGAAGTCTAAATCAAAGTCCAAGAGGGAATCAGCTGAAAAATCTGATGAGCAGTCAAAAAGTGATCATAGTAGAAGTGAAGCATCAATCAAAGATACAACTCAGTTTAAAGAAAAGCCTGACCAGTAGGTTTTGTCCCCAAAACAGGTTGAGACTCCCGCTCCCCTCGCAAAGCCAACAAGTCCAATTATAGTAGACCTAGAAAAGGAGTGGGAGAATTTTAATGAGCTAATCAACACCGAGGAATACAGTGAAAAGCCATTAATAAACCTAGGGGACATAGCCACAAAGATGATAATAGAAGAGGTTATTAATGCTCAAGGGACAGAGCATATTCCTGTTGCTCCGTCGTCCGAAATTGTGCTGAAAATAGAGGAGATCCCTCCTCTAGATGTATTTTATAGCCCACAGCATAAGGCTGTTGTTAGGAGACAAAGAAAGAAACGAAAAATAGATATTGTACTTTCTCCATAGGCTGAACCTTTGGATGTTCTTTGGAAAGACCCGACCACTGATCCAACAGAAAACCTCACTAGGCTCTCTTAGATTGCAAGGGCATATGCTTCTGCCACCATTGATAAAGCGTCAAAAGTTCAAATGATATTAAAAGAAAAGGAGGATAAGATCCTATTTTTGGAACAATAACTACAGTAGGCCAGCGTTAGCTGGGAATAAGAAATACAATTGGCAAAGCTACAACAAGATTTCCAGCAAATGCAGTTTGGTTACCAAAACAATCTGGCCAATAAAGAACAACAGTTACATGCCACAACAGAACTGCATAAGGACGACCCTAAAATTAAAGAATTCTTCACAAAAGCCTTTCCCCTCCATCACCAGCTCTTACAACAGGAAGAAATTCTTTGCCAGAGGATCTCGCAATGGAATTCCCATTGCGAAAAAAACGACTACATTACAAATCAAGTCGTAGACTTATGACTTGATTATGATTTAGTTTTTAAGAAAGTTTCTGACTTTGTGAATTGGCAGAAATCAGAGGAGGTTTAGTTTTTAAGAAATTTTCTAACTTTGTGAATTAGCATAAATCAGAGGAGGGAAAAAGAGCAGAATTGCCCAAGATTAATGAATCCCACAATGAAATGCTATTTTCAAAATGGGATGCATAGCTCAAGGAAGTAGAGAAAGCGATGGAGGAGGCAGCAACAACAACAAGCAGCGTCATCGACTGCATCAATGAAAATATGCATACAACAAATTTAATATCAGAGACCACTCCAGGATTCCTCCCAAAGGCACAATAGATTCAAACTAGATGGAAGCAAACGACAGAGGAAAAGGCAGAGTCAATTAAATAGATAAGCAAGTTAAATAGGGATAATTACTGGCAGTTCTTGGTAAAACCACATAGCTAGTGGATGACTCTAAAATGCCTCATAACATCCGCCGAGAAGATAGCACCAGCACTTGCCAATCTCGTATTCGTAGGTCAATTGAAGGCTGAAGTCGGCCAATCGATGCTCCTGAAGCCCATGCTGGAAATTTGCAACTTAAAAGAATAGATACATGATTTAGCATAGATAAAATTTTAGATTAATTTTAGTTCATTTTTGCCTGAAATGAGGATGGTCCTTTTGAACCTCCTCATGCATTTAGAGAGGGGTCCAGAAATTTGTGAAAAACAATTCTTTAGAACGTGCACTTTTGCCCCCCACTAAGGAGGTTTTGATAAATGAATGGAATGAGATTTATTTATATTTGACTTTAATGTCTGCTACTGAAATGCACTTTTGTACTCTTAGTGCATATTGAATTATTTGAAGATAAACCTACATTGCTGAAGCTCATGAGCAGGACCTATTATCAATGGTACTTTTATCTCTTAATACTTTTTGCTTATGTGCCAAGTGATATATTATTTCCAATTGTTTATATATGAAAGCCTGAATGTTCAGTTATCATTTTTTCACTTTTGTATGGTGATAACTATTCTTTTTATGCTAAGTTTATGAATGAATTGTTATGCAATGTGTTTATCATAATTGTTTCGACCAATTTCTTATACGAAACAATCATTTTTAATGGATTCCTTTCTCGCAGTGATTGAATGACTTTTATTACCAATCGCTGTTGGAAATTATTTTAGATCGCATAAACAAAGTGTTACTCCTGGGATAATTTAAAATTAGATGTTTTCCTTCCTTAGAATAAAATTGCATATGTTAGATTAGATTTAGAATAAATAATTTTCCCCATAAACCTTTAAAAAAGAAAAACATCATCCCCTTAGTGTACCATCATAAACAAATTGGGAAATTGGTCCCATCACCCCCAGTCGGAGCCATTATTCCAAACGGAAAAGGAATTGCTTTCAAGGTCCAGACTGGGTGGTTATCCCCCTTGTTGTAGACCTGATTTTTGGGCCTTCAACATATTTGGTGCTAGAAGGAGGGCTTGAACTATGAATGGCAAGCAAATTTAAATCCATAATCCATTCTGAGAGCAAATCGCCCTTAACATCTCCCCCAACTTCTCCATCGCATTCTAAAACTCTAAATTCTAAGCGAGAGGTTGAGAAAACAACAACCGCTGTTGAAGACCTGAAAATATAAAAAAAATCCACTCTTGAACTTCCTAAAGTTCATTCCTTAATTCATAAACTTCAAGGATTTTCCATATCACCGCAGAAGTCTAAGTTATCTCAAGGCATTATGACTTCGCAATACATTCCTTCCCATCCTCTTACTAGATTACAGAGTGAAAAGCTTGGTATTGAACCAACAGAATTCCCTCTATTCAAAAGAAAAAGAGCAAAGAAGACACCGGAAGGGTCTGATAGTGAGACTCTTTCATCATCATCATCCGTTTCATATAATACATTACAAAGTCAACCATCCACTCCCCAACTCCATATCGTTGTCCAACAAGGTACTAGAACTTCAACATCATCTTCCCAACCACTTGTAACTTCATCTGTGCTTCCCTCTGTTAGTATCTCAACAATGGCACAGAGACCATGGAACAATCCAGAGGTAGTCACAATGCCTGCACTCTTAAGTCAATTGCCGGCTCATCCTAAAAAATGGCTGCCAAATTTTAACCCAAATTCATGCATACTGGCAGAAGAACACATAAAAAAATTTATGTTGTCAATAAACTTAAATGGAGTTACCGAAGAAGACATTGTTGTTAGGCTTTTCCCATATACCTTACAAGGAGCGGCCGGGTCCTGATATTTTTCATTACCCTCAAGATCCATTACTAGTTGGAATATTTTCCAAGAGTAGTTCTTGACAAAGTTTGGTGATGATAGGTCTACAACAACATTAATCAATGACCTCTCAAATCTTAAAAATGAATCAAGAGAACCTATCAAAGATTTCAACTCGTGATTTAATAAACTCTTAAATAAGATTCCTACTGCATCTAAGCCTAGCGAAGAAGTTCAAAGTGAATGGTACATATCTGCCTTACCTTCAAACATAGCAATATTTGTAGATAGGGTTGTCAAGCCAACATTAGCTGAAAACATGAAATAAGCGATAGCGGTGGAAAAACGTATCTTAGCTTTAGTAAAGAAAAACACTATTGATGAAAGAAAATCTAAAAAGGTTGCTTTTAAAGATGAAATAATCAAAGGATCCATTCGACTTGGAAGGGTTACAAAAAGGTTTAAAAACCATCTCTAACGAAATGGTTGATATTAAAAAACAAGTGGTAGAGACTTCTTCTAAGAAACCTTATAAGCCTTTTAGAAGGAATATTTCAACCGATCCAAAGCCTCCCAACGCTATAACAAACGCAGAATCAGAAGGAGAAGAAGAGGGAATTTTGAATGAGGAACATACTGATGATGATGAGGTTATAGAACTACAAGGAATGTGGGACTTCATTCTTCCAGATTAAGAAGATCAAGATGCATTACCAGTCACTACCAGAAGCATAAATCAACTTGATCCTCCACAATCCAGTTCTAAACAGAAAAATCTAAGATCAGCTTCCAAAGATAGAGTCGCAGGAATGAAATCATCATCAAAAGTGACCCAAACAAACCCAGTCCAATCTGATTCATCAACTCCATCTAAAGCACTTATCATTTTCGATGAAAGGAAGTATAATATTGTTGAAGACATGAAGAAGACTAGGGAAAACATTACTTTTCATGAGCTGAGTAAATTGAAGCATCAACATAAACTACTTTTGCAAGAACTACATGCAGTACCTATTGCACCTCTACCTCCCACTGTAATCTCACAAGCTACTCATGAAATGGGGAGACCTCCTACTGGTATGTCAAATAAAGTTGACCCAAATGACATTGCTTTAATTGGAGGAAGGTCAAAATCCCATACTCCTCCATTCCTCCTTACTTTTGAAGTCTTCAATAACAATTTGCATAACTGTTTGGTAGACTCTAGCGCTTCATCTAATATTTTGCCTAAGAAAGTTTGTGGAAAGTTAAACATCCAACTTCAAAAGTGTGCAGTATGCATAGTGCAGCTAGACCGGTCTCAAATTGAAGTCATTGGCGAACTAAATCAAGTGACCATACGGATTTCATTAAATCCAAAGGCATGTCAAGTCATTGATATTCTTGTTGCAGATATTCCTGAATTCTATGGTTTAATTCTTAGCAGGGATTGCTCTGAAAATCTTCACGGTTACTTTGCGACCGACTAGTCACACATGTGGCTCCATTACAATAGTAAACCAAATTAGATAAAGGTTGAGCGAGAAAGACACCAAAACTACATAATAACGGAGTTAGAAGGAGAAACTGAACCTATAGCGTACAATGATAATATAATTGGAAACTATTCTGTTGACTCATTCTTAGGGAATTTCAATGCTCATATTTCACCTTTTTTAGAAAATTCAGTTTTATCTCAGGTAGAAATTTTTTCTCAAACAAATACTTCTAAATGTATTAATTTTGTAGATAGTCCTGTAAATAAATCTTTGTTTTGGACATTATTTTTTGACGGTTCTAAGTCTAATGATGGAGAAGGAGTAGGTTGTATATTAATTAGTCCAGAAGAAGAGAAAACCATGCTTACATGTAGACTCGAGTTCGATTGCACAAATAATGTTGTAGAATATGAAGCTCTAGTGAAAGGGTTATACAAGGCAATTGGACTTGAGATCAAGTATCTACAAGTCTTTGGTGATTTTGAGATTGTTATCAAGTAGGTACGAAATACTATACATTATTTATCAAGTCACTTAAAGCATTATCAATCATTAGTACAAGACATCACTGCACACTTTATAACATTTAATATTTCATCTATTCCCAAACTCCAAAATGCTGGTGCTGACCTCCTGTAATGTAACTTCCAAGCTCATTCCCTCAGAAGACTATAGTCCAGACAGATTCTCAATCGAATTGATCTTTAAACCCTCCTTCTCGAATAATGTTACCAACTGGAGAGTTTTTAATGATGACCCTGATATTGTAAGTTTTCTGACTTCAGAAGGGTCTTACAATAATCAGATAATTGATGAGGACCAACATGACAAGCAGTTACAATAAGGAAGCACCAATAATGCTATACCCAAATCTATAGTCGAATTGGAAGACCTATATGATCTAAAAGACAGATTCAAAAGGTCCACCAATTCAAAACTTCAGAGTTAAACTCTGAGATATGAATTAGTGAATAGAGGAACTGACATAAAGCCACAAAATATCAACTTAGGTCTTGGTCTAACTCCAGAGGAAAAATTAGCCTTCATTTGACTTTTGAAGGAGTATAAAAATGTATTTTCCTGGAATTACGATGACCTCAAAACTTATGATACTTCAATCATACAACATACAATTCTGATGATCTCGGACGAGAAACTAGTCCAGCAGAAGCTGAGAAAAATCCATCCGAATCTAGAGAACCAGATTAAATCTGAGCTGAATAAATTATTGAAAGCTAAAATTATTTTTCCTGTTCGACGTTCTAGATGGGTTTCTGTTATGAAACCAACTCACAAAAAGATAGAAAAGATAGTTGAATGCCTTAGAATTCAGCCTCTTCGAGGGGGCAACCTCCTTTACATTACACAAATGAACAATTCTTAGATGATACAAATGATAAAACCTCCTTTCTATATATAGGAGTCTAAGGGGTCACAATATAACCAAGCCACCTAACAAATAATAATATAAAGGCACAAAAATAACAATAGAGGGATTCTATGGGGCACAATAATAACAATATGGAGACAATAGGGGCACAACAATATTAATGAGGGATACAACTACAATAGTAATGGGCGCATCACTAGTATTATAGGGACCTAACATGCCCCTCTCCTTCAAAAAAGTGTTGTCCTCAATTCTTGAGTAGTTCTGGATGCTTCTGTATAAAATTCTCATCCTCCCATGTGAAATCTTCAGCGGATAAGTTCTTCCACTTGATGAGATACTCCAAAATGTATCGATTTCGTAGCTGTCAAGTTCTTGTTTCTATGACTGCTTCCGGTTCCAATATAATTTTCCTTCCTCGTCAAGTTTTGGCAATATTGTTTGAACTAGGAGTTTGTCGCCTATAACCTTCTTTAAACATGAAACATGGAAAACTGGGTGCACTGGAGAAGCTGTAGGAAGTTCCAATTTATATGCCATAGTACCAATCTTTTGCAACACCTTGTACGGACCATAATAATTTGGTGATAATTTATTATCCTTCTTAACTTGCTTGAGGGACATTTGTTTATATGGTTGTAGCCATAGGAATACCCAGTCAGCTACATCAAAACTTCTTTCGCTGCATTGTTGATCTGCTTGTTGTTTCATTTTATTTTGTGCCAACATGAGGTTATCCTTTAAAAGTTGGATAACTTGTTGTTGATGCTCAATGTGATGTTCCACTGCTTGAACCTTAGAATTTTCTCTTAAATATGATATGATGGATGGTGGTTGATATCCATAAATTGCCATAAATGGGGTCATTTTTGTTGCAATATGGAAGGAAGTGTTATACCACGATTCAGGCAGAGGCAACCATTTGACCCATTGTGTCTGTTTATCAGATACAACGCAACGAAGATATCCTTCCAAACATTTGTTTACTATCTTAGTTTTCCCATCAGATTGAGGATGATAAGATGAGCTATGAGCTAACTAAGTACCAAGGCAAGAAAATAATTCTGTCCAAAAATTTCTAGTAGAAATGGGATCTCTGTCACTTACAGTGATCTTTGTATTTCCATGTAGCTTTTGAATTGTTTCCATAAATGCAGTAGAAACTGTACTGGCTTTAAATGGATGTGATAATGCGCAAACGTGTGCATACTTGGTAAGTCTGTCAACTACCACCATGATGACACTCTTTCCCTCAGACTTGGGTAAACCTGTGATAAAATCCATTGAAATCTCCTCTCGACGTTGGCTTGGAATGGATAAAGGTTGTAATAGACCTGGTGTCTTAATTGTTTCACCTTTATTTCGTTGGCAAACCAAACATTCCTCCACAAACTTTTGAATATCTGATTTAAGGCCATCCCAAAAAAATTCATTCTTAACCCTATGGTAAGTTTTTAAAAATCCTGAGTGCCCTCCTAAGGGAGAAGCATGCAATTCTAGAAGAATCTTTTATTTGAGTTGGGAATTCTTAGAGAGGTATAAGCGATCTTTGTACCATAACGAATCATTTTTCCAGCTAAATGCATCAGATGTTCTAGAATCTTGTACCCACACTTCTTCGTCATTCTTTCATTCCTCCCTTGCTTCATTTATCCAATCTGGTTGGATAATAGAAATGGCGCACAACCATGCTTCCAGATCCTCATCCTTTCTTGAGAGTGCATCTGCCACAAAATTTTTCTTCCCTTTTTGTAGATGATTTCAAAGTCATAACTCAACATCTTTGTGACCCATTTTTGTTGTTCTTTAGCGGATAATCTTTGTTCTAAAAAGTATTTAAGGCTATCATGATCCGTTTTTACCTTGAAGTGTCTTCCCATTAGGTAGGGTCGCCATTTCTTAAGTGCATGTAGTATTGTCAACATTTCCTTCTCATAAATAGCTTTGTCTAAATACTTTCCCTTGATTGGACGACTTTCAAAAGCAATGGGTCTTTCATCTTGCATTAAGACAGCACCAATTCCATTTCCCGAAGCATCACATTCCACAATAAAGGATTTGTGAAGTCTGGTGCTTGGTACATTGCCTCTTTAAGGTGTTCGAAGGCCTTTGTTGCTTCTGTAGTCCATGAAAATGCATCTTTCTTCAATAATGTTGTTAAAGGTGTTGCTATTTTCCCATAATTCTTAACAGACTTGCGATAATACCCTGTCAGCCCGAGAAATCCTCACAAATGCTTTATGGATGTGGGAATTTCCCATTCATTAATGGCTTTAATTTTTCTAGGGTCTACCTTAACTCCTTCATGAGATACAATATGACCCAAATATTCCACCTCTTG
Source organism: Pinus taeda (assembly GCA_000404065.3). Lineage (NCBI taxonomy): Eukaryota > Viridiplantae > Streptophyta > Pinopsida > Pinales > Pinaceae > Pinus > Pinus taeda. The sequence goes on from APFE030003455.1 coordinate 39,539, forward strand.
TACTCCAAATAAACATTTGGATCTTTTTGCATATAATTGTTTCTCCTCTAATAGTTGTAGCACCCTGTCAACATGTTCAACGTGATCCTTCCAAGACTTGTTGTAGATTAGTATATCATCAAAAAATACTAACACAAATTTTCTAAGGAAGGGTTTGAAAATGGAATTCATCAAACTTTGAAATGTAGAAGGTGCATCAGTAAGGCCAAAAAGCATGACCAAAAATTCATAGTGACCCTCATGAGTTCTAAATGTTGTTTTCAAAATGTATTTATTCTTCATTCTGATTTGATGATATCCTAAACGAAGATCCAACTTGGTGAAGTAAATTGATCCATGCAATTCATCCAATAATTCGTCAATGACAGGAATGGGAAACTTATCTATAATAGTGAGCTTGTTGAGCTCCCTATAATCTGGACACATGCGCCATGATCCATCCTTCTTGTGCACCAATACTACTGGAGCGGAGAAAGAACTTTGACTAGGTTGAATTGTACCAGCCTCTAGCATTTCTGCAACCATACATTCAATTTCACTCTTTTGGGAATAGGGATATCTGTATGCCCTGATGTTTGGAGGAACACTTCTTGGAATCAAATGAATAGCATGATCATGACCATGAATAGGTGGGAGACCTTTGGGAGTCTCAAATACCTTGGAATGATTGTCCAAGGCTTTTTGGAGATCTAGAGAAATAGATGATTTCAATGGGGAAACATCTAGAAAACATAATTGTGCAATCACACCTCGTTGTTCCTTTTTTAGAAGCTTTGTCATATCGTTAGAGCTAATTATCTTTCTCGGTTTCCTTGCAATACCCATTAATTCAAATTCCTTTCATTCCGCATAAAATTTCATGAAAATTTCTTGAAAGTTAAAAGCTATTATACCCAAGGATTGTAGTCATTGAACTCCTAGTACAACATCAACACCTCCGATTGGAATGGAAAGCATTGGGCTATTCAATACATATTCTCCCATGGATAGCTTGATATTATGGCACTTTCCAGAGAAAATCATCGTTCCTCCACTTGCAACCATCAATTGACACTCTGGTGCTGGATATAGGAAGCAATTCAATTCTTTTGCTATCTTACAATGAATAAAATTGTGTGTAATTCCTGAATCAAACAACAATATTACCTTTTTCTTCTTGATATGTCCTTCTATCTTGATGGTTTGAGGAGTGGTAATTCCAGCCAATGCATTACAAGATATGGTCGGATTCATTTCTTCTTTATCTAGGCTTTGTTTCTGGAGTATATCCTCTTCTTTTGACCTTTCTTAATCCTTTTCTTCTTCCTCTTCACAATCTATGTAGAATAATTTCTTCTCAGCACACTTATGACCTTTAGTGCATTTGCTATCACAATTGCAACAAAGCCCTTTTGCTCCTTTTTCTTCTAATGTTGTGATGTCAACCTTATAGGTTGTGGAAAGCTAGGGGCAACAACACTTCCATCTTTATAGTTGTGAGTGGTAGGCTTCTTGGTTTCCATAATTTTGCTTTCCATTTTTCTTGCTAACCTGAATGCCTTCTCCAATGAATCAGGTTCCCAAAGGTGAACATCATGTTGGATATTCTCCTTTAAAGTCCCTATGAAAACATCAGTCCTATGCTCGTCTTGAATATTTTTCACCCTTATGTTCAATTTTTGGAACTCCTCAATGTGCTCCATTATTGAACCCTTTTGTCTGGGACTTATCAGTTGGCTAAAAAAGGTGTTTCTTTTTGTATCCTCATAATGTGTTGTCATTTCTTCTGTAAAAATTTCCCAAGTGATGATTTGTTTATGAGAGAAAAGCCTTTGATACCATACAAACTGTTTTGGTTCCAAATATAAATTTGCAATACGTACCTTTTGTGTGTTTTGCACATTATTGAGATGGAAAAATTGCTCCATCTGTAGTATCCATGTTGCATGATCCTTGCCATCAAACTTCCTCATATCGATTTTTGGAATATGGTGGGTCTTCAATTCAACATTAGAGTCTATGAAATCATGATTAACATTTATTTTTTTCTCATCATGAGTTTCATTTACTACTCTTTCACCATTAGTGACCATTTCTTGTCGCAACTTATTCAAATTTATCTTCAATTCTTCCATCTTATCAACCATGTCATCCATATTAGCATCCATGCCATTCATCTCAACTTCCATGCCATTCATCTTAGCTTCCCCACCAATCATCTTAGCTTCCATGCCATTCATCTTAGCTTCCACGCCCTTTATCTTAGATTCCACACCATTTATCTTTGCTTCTGTTAGCTTTTGTGAGAGTGACATTTGTTTCACTTGGTCTTGTAATTTTGATATATCATGTAGCATTTCTTCCTCTTCTTCATGAGTAATGCTAGAGATTTCAGGTTGTTTACTATGTGTTTCAATTTTCTTTCTTTGAGGCATCAATTACCGATAATAATTCTTCATTATTCCCTTTTAATTCCTTCAAACTAATTTTTAAGCTTATGCAAATATTAAAAAAAATACACATCCTTTTTTTTCTTTGTAGGCACTCGATATTGAATATGATGTATCTCTATAATTTCAGATCTTTCAGTTTTGAAATTGCGACTTGCAGTAGCCCTCTATGTCCTCTTTCCAATTCCACCAATCTGATCGAATTTAGATTCTCCAAGAAAGAGTTATGCACAATCTCCCAAGATGACCTAATTATATACCTTTTCAAAAGAGTGAACTTGTATGAGGCCCCATGTGTCACTGTTTTGACTTTCGGGTCTAAACAATATACACAGGAAACTACAGTCTGTCCTCTTTCTGTAACTTCTTACGAAATTTTAATTTGATGCTCAAAGAAAAAGTTATGATGATTTTCCCAAGGTCACCTGTTTGGAATGTAATTTAGGAGTCTGCAAAAATACCAACTTCCTCAGATCATATCTCCGCAAATATATTGCGAAAATCTCTTAAATTCGGACCCAAGGTTCAACATGATTTCATCTCAAATGGGGTTTTTTGTTTGCTTATGAAACGTCGTAGAAAAAGAGTTATAGTGAAAATTCCATGATTACCTATTTGGAGTAGTGAAACCCTAGATTACAAAGCTCTGATACCAAATGTTATGAAATCAGCTCACAAAAATATAGAAAAGATAGATCAATGCCTTAGAATTCAGCCTCTTCGAGAGGGAAACCTCCTTTACATTACATAAATGATCAATTCTCGGATGATTCAAATGACAAAACCTCCTTTCTATATATAGGAGTCTAAGGAGTCACAATATAAGCAAGCCAACCTAACAATAATAATATAAAGGCGCAAAAATAACAATAGAGGGATTCTATGGGGCACAACAATATTAATAAGGGACACAACTACAATATTAATGGGGGCATCATTAGTATTATAGGGACATATGACATTGATGGAAATGTAGCTGGAGCAACAGTTGAGCAAGTGTCCTCTAGTATGTCGATCTATGAAGATACAAAGTTGTATCTAGACAAGGACATTAAACTGAAGTGGCAAGAGGTCAATGAAACATTTGCAGGCACTTTTGGGGAAAACCTCAAATATCGTCAAGTGTACATGAGCATTCACAAGACTGGCTTGTACCGATTGCATGTAGATATCCCGCATTCCCATGCGTGGACATGATACACTGGATCGTCTCTCACATTGATCCCAAGACGATGACCTTGAACAATGTCAGTGGGACAAAGCTTGTGACCTTCTGGGAACAAGATTATGATGAGATGTATCAGATGTGAAAGCCTGTGACTATCATGGAGACTCCATTCATCTTACCCAATAGCAGTACTAACTCCAGAGACATTCTGAACAATTGGGTAAAGGAGCTAGCTCGATTGGGGTTGACACCCAACCAGATCTACAAGACAAAGATACTAAGGAAGGCGTACCATTACTTGGTCATATTTTTTTGTCAATTGTATGGCCAAGAAAACATGAAAAGATACCCACAAAGTTGGGTGGTTACACTGGACCAATTGGCTATAGAAGGAAAACCATGTAACTAGTCTGGCATACTAGCTCAGTAGCTGAAGGAACAAGTAACGAAGACTCGACAGTCACCCAGAGGTATGCATGTATATATTTACATGTCTGCCTACATCGTAGATGTAGTCTATGACAGACAGGAGTTCCTGAGCTTGGAGTGGGCATGGTCACTGGCGAAGACTGCTGTGAACACATATTTTAAGTTGTTGTCTGAATGGAGCTTCAAAGGAATAATCACACTGTTGTTCGATCATTTGTCACCCCAGTGTACAAGATGATATTCGAGCAGGATCCACCCTGCATTTCAAAGGAATCAATGGAGGAATTGATAGGCATTTCACATTGGTATGCCTCCTCGTCTGACACTTTCATCTGAATGTTCAGTGCGGAGAAGCCTGAGCATGTTCTGCCAAAGTTTTCCTTGGACGTACTTGTCATGCAAGAAGTAGCATATCACATCTCGGTAGAATTGACAACTAGACTGCATTGGAAGAAGAAGGCACCTTCGCCTGATCTTCCATTGCAGATTGGGTTATATGATATCCTGAGTATCAAGCAAGCGGATGTTGAAGTTGAATGGTTGAAGAAGTACCCATTCGACGTTCGAAGCTACAATCTGTATGACCCACATTGCATTGTGAAATATCATTGCATGAGAGTTCAGGTCAATGGGATCCACGAGGCATGTCATTGGGCTAAGGAGGACCCATGGAGATATTGCTACAATTCCTCCACACCCAAATAACAGGTCGACTTCATTGTGAAGTGGTTAGCGAAGTAACATGAAGCAACATCACGAAGATCCATAGCAATAGCAGCAGTGGTAGCAGAGGAAAGAACACTAGTGTGTGACAAAGGTAAGAAGAAGATTGTCAATCGCATGGAGGAGGAGAAAAGCTACAAGTTTCAAGCAGATACACTTGTAGAGAAAGCAGTTATGTCTATAAAGGCAAAGACGCGGCAGCGCGACAAGCAAATCGCGCGAAGGAAGAAGGACAAGAAGAGAATGGAAGAAGCAGAGAGGGAGTTGCATGAGCTGGTGGAGCAACTCTGAAAGGAACAAGAGCTGCACAAACAGGAGAGGGAAGTGCAATAGTATCAAATACAGCAGGCGGTGCAACATGTTTAAACAGACGAATCAATGCCTGCACAAGTAGTTGATTCATCAAAACAGCTTGCATCAGGCGAACAGGGTGAACCATCACAAGGGAAAGACTTCACTTATGAGATAGAACAAGCACTTCAACAGTTGGATGCAGACATGGAGCAGAAGGAGTTGGAACAGGACACCGACCTCATGCCACAGCACAAAGAGGTCCACTCACCTGCTTCATTGCATCTAGATGATGAGCAAGTCTTGAATGACCAATGAGGCGCTAAGATCCTTGGTGATCAGCTGGAAGAAGAGATGCACAAAATCTCATTTGATGAATCCCAACATAGATTTGTGCAATCGCGCAGAGTGTCAACATCGGAGGATCATACGTCTCCTAAAAAAGTTGAGGAATGAATGATCATGATGATGTGTGCAAACATCCAGCTACCTTAGTTGATGCAACCATAGTGTATCCTGAAGCCACTAGCTCAATTGTTCTCTTCCTGATAGCTAAGAATGAGCGAATGGAAAAGGAACTACAAACAGCCAATCAAGGAGGAGACTTGGTGACGATGTATGCCTGAGCTGAACTGAAGAAGGCAATACTAGATGAATTATTATCCCTTGACACATTTATGCGAGCATTTTACTCCATGTTTGGTACAGTGCACAAAGCAGTCGTCCATCTCCATGAATGGTAGTAGCGATGTGCTAGAAGAGCACATATCTTGATGAACTTGCATGCTACTATTGATGACATGCAAACATGGACAATGAAGTACAAGGGAGCCCCTAATTCACTTGCATAAGATGATGAGGGTCAATGTGGTCGAGCTAAAAGCACGTATCCGGAGTCAAATCCGGAATCATGAAGAGCTCCCGCAAATCACCACTAGCATGCAGGCTTCCCATGCACAAGTATTCAAGAGTATGGATGTTCTGGAGTGCACACATGTGATCCCATCACTTGGGACTCTCACCCAGGTGAAGACAAAGAAACAAGTCTAGCTAGAGATTGACTCGTACTTCGATGAGTTGATGTGCATCACCACCAGCTTAGACTTTCCTATCATTGCAGACATCATGCACATGTATGTTGTTGTTATGGCCACCTTGAAGGCAATGATGTGCATGCTTTTAGATGAGTTGGATAGAGGAGCCCGAGCAATGTACCCAAATGTTATGGAGGCAAGAGTGAGGTTTCAAATGGATGTCACTGCAGAACACACAATCACCATCAAAGAGTACAGATCTTGGCATCAATACGTTACTATTGATCAGCATGAAGATGTTGAGGAGTTGGACTTCCATGGCTGTCTAAGTCAAAGCGATGTCTAGTTTGGCTTGCTCAAGCTAGTTATGTTCACATGGGTACATGTGCATAGTAATGTTAAGTTATGTCAAGTGTAAGGAAAGTGTCAATAGTGGATGTAACAATCATAGAGTAGGTGAAGAGTCATGAGGGTAGTTGAACAGTCACAAAGGAGAATGTCAAGGGCCACCCTACCCTTTGATATAAATAGTCCCTCATAACTCATTATATAGGCTTTTAGTCAGCCAAGCTTCCGAAAGACTATCTTGGAGAGAGCTTGGACAATATTATAATGCGCCTTGGCTTCTCCACTGCATGAAGATAGTACATCTCTTTGAAGGAGTAGGTGGATGTGGTTGTAATGTTCCGTTGTTGGGGCTAGCAAGCTTGCATGGTGTATTGTATGATTGGAACTTACACTTCTTTATATAATAAGAGCCAGCACACTTTCATGCATATGTCATTATTGTAGCTGGATTGTTCCAATTTCTATTGCAATGTATGTTGTTTAACTTACGTAGTTGTGTATCAATTATTTTGTATGTAATTATATG
>APFE030003455.1:67317-93421 GCA_000404065.3 Pinus taeda
AGCTGCATGCATATATGTTTTTAAAGTTTTAATCGTAAATATATGTTTTTTACTCTAATGTTCTTTTTTTAATCCAAAATATATATATTTTTAAAATTTTAAAATGTTGGTGTTTTTATTATTTAAAGATATATAATTATATTATATGATATATATATAACTATATATATTACATATACATATACATAACAATAATACATATACTAAATTTTTTAATTTATTTATTTATTTTCTTTAATTGAGTATATTTTGTTTTTTTTATGTGTTTTTTATGTTTTTAATCTTATTTTAGTAGTTTTTTAATTTTTATTGTGTTTTTTTTTAAATTGGTTTGCTTTTATTTTTATTTTTTTTTGTAGTTTTAATGCTTTTTAATTTTTCTATTTTTAGTTACTTGATTTTATAGTTGTCTTTTCTATCCAAATTTTTGTATGGTTCTACGAGATAATTTTTTTTTTTACATTTTTATGTTTTTTTTGCCTTTTTTATATTTGTTTTTTTTATGTCAAAAAAAATTGATATAAAAAATTTCAAAGTGTAAAAAAATGTAACATTAAAAAATATCCACACTTAATACATTAAAAATTTTAAACTGTCAAAAATTGTTAAATTTAGAAAATATTATTTACATTTTATATTTTTGAAAATGTAAAGTCAAAAGATAAGTCTTTTAGAAAAAGGGTCTAATGTAGAATCACCACTTTTTTAAATCAACATGCAAATTACTAACATTCTAAAACGTAATGCACATAAAAAAAAAAATAAAGTGCCAAAAAATATGCTCTAAAAAAATATGTGTGTTCTGTATCGCCCCTTTTCAAAATCAGGTCACTTTTTTGCTATCTCTATGACACAGGTAACAAGATCAGTTCTCGTTTCAAAGTTTACATTGTTTTGGATCTTGGTTTAGAATATCATCAAATTAGAATGAAAACTAAAGACATTCCAAGAACAACATTTAGAACTCATGAGGCTCATTATGAATTTATGGTAATGCCTTTTTGCCTTACAAATACACCTTCCATGTTTCAAGGCTTGGTGAATTCCATTTTCAAAACCTTCCTTAGAAAATTTGTGTTGGTATTTTTTAATGATATTTTAATCTAGAGAAAGCCTTGGAAGGATCGTGTTCGACATGTTGACAGGGTACTCAAACTATTGGACGAGAAATAATTATATGCAAAAACCTCAAAATGTTTCTTTGGAGTGTAGGAGGTGGAATACTTGGGTCATATTGTATCTCAAGAGGGTGTTAAGGTAGACCCTAACAAAATTAAAGCCATTACCCACAACCATAAAGCATCTTTGATTATTTCTCAGGATGACAGGGTGTTATCACAATTTTGTTAAGTATTATGGGAGAATAACAACACCTCTAACAACACTACTGAAGAAAGATGCATTTTTTGGACTCTAGAAGCAACTAAGGCCTTTGAACATCTTAAAGAGGCAATGTGCTAAGCACCAATCTTAGCTACATCATACATCAAAAAAAAAAATTATTGTTGAATGTGATTCCTCGGGAAATGGAATTGGTGTTGTTTTAATGCAAGAAGGAAGACCCATTGCTTTTGAAAGTCGTCCAATCAAAAGAACATTATTTACACAAATCTATTTATGATAAGGAAATTTTGGCAATACTACATGCCCTAAAGCAATAGAGACTTTACCTAATGGGAATACACTCCAAGGTAAAAACAGATCATGATAGTCTTAAATACTTTTTGGAACAAATGTTATCTTCATAAGAGCAGAAAAAATGGGTCACAAAGATGTTGGGTTATGACTTTGAAATCATCTACAAAAAAGGGAAGAAAAATGTTGATGTAGATGAACTCTCAATAAAGGATGAGGATACGGAAGCATTGATTTGTGCCATTTCTATTATCCAACTTGGTTGGATAACTAAAGCAAGTGATGAATGGAAGAATGATGAAGAGGTGTGAACACTCATTCAAAATTTGTAACAAGATCCCCATACATCTAATACATTTAGATGGAAAAGTGATTCATTATGGTACAAATATCACTTATATATTTGTAAGAATTTACAAATCAAGCAAAATATTATTTTGGAATTGCACACCTCCCCCTTAGGAGGGAACTTAGGATTTTTAAGAACTTACCACAGGGTCAAGAAGGAATTTTTTTTGGATAGCCTTAAATCTGATATTTAGAAGTTTGCAGCACAATGTTTGGTTTTCAAACAAAATAAAGTTGAGACAATTAAGACCCCAAGTCTATTCCAATCTTTAGTCATTCCAAGTCAATGTTTGGAGGAGGCCTCAATGGATTTTATCACAGGTTTACCCAAGTCTAAAGGAAAGAGTGTCATCATGGTGGTAATTGATAGAATTACCAACTATGCACACTTTTGTGCATTACCTCATCCTTTTAAAGCCAAGTCAATTGCTACCGAATTTATGGAAACAATTAAAAAGATACATAGAAACCAAAAGATTATTATAAGTGACAATGATCCCATTTTCACTGGAAATTTTTGGACGGAATTATTTTCTTCTCTTGGTACTCAATTAGCTCATAGACCACTTATCATCCTCAATCTAATGGGAAAACTAAGATAGTGAAAAAATGTTTTGAAGGATGTCTTTGTTGCTTTGTATCATATAAACAAACACAATGGGTAAAGTGGTTACCTCTAGCTGAATGGTGCTGTAACATTTCCTTCCATATTGCAGCAAAAATGACCCCATTTATGGCACCTTATGGATATCATCCACCATCCATCACATCATCTTTCAGAGAACAATATAAGGCTCGAGCAGTGGAAGATCACATCGAGTGTCAAAAACAACTTTTCCAACTTTTAAAGGATAATCTCACTCTTTCATACCATTGAATGAAACAACAGGAAAATCAACATCGCAGTGAGATGCATTTTGATGTAGGAAACTGTGTATTTTTATTAATACAAACATACAAACAATTGTCCCTCAAGCAAGCTAAGAAGGATAATAAATTATCACCCAAGTACTATGGTCCTTACAAAGTGTTACAAAATATTGGTACTATGGCATAAAAATTGGAGCTACCTTCATCTTCCCAAGCACACCTATTTTTCCATGTTTCATGCTTAAAGAAGGTTATTGGTGAAAAGCTCCTAGTTAAAACAATGTTTCCCAAACTTGGCAAAGAAGGAAAAATCATATTTGAGCATGAACCACTCACGGAAATAAGAACCTAACAACCATGAAATTGATTAATTTTACATTATATCATTAAGTGGAAGAAATTACTCGCTAAATATTCCACATGGGAGGATGATAATTTTGTACAGAAGCATCCAGAACTACTCAAGAATTGAAGACAACACGTTTTTGAAGGAGAGAGGCATGTTATGTCCCTATACTACTAGTGTATTCCCCTTATTGTTATTGTTATTGTAGCCCCTTGTTGTTATTGTTGTGCCCATGCATTCCCCATGTTGTTATTGTTGTGCCCATGTATCCACCATGTTGTTATTGTTGTGACCCCATAGGAGGCCACTATTGCTATTTTTGTGCTCTTACATTATTATTGTTATGTGGGCTTTGATTATATTGTGACCCTTTAGCCTCCCATATATATACTAATGAGGTATTATTATTGTATCATCCAAGAATTTTTCATTTTTGTAATGTAAAGGATGTTTCCTCCTCTAAGAGGATCATTTTTAAGTCATTGATATATCTATTTGTGAGTGGGTTGCATAAAAATCAGACTCTACATTGCCAAACATTGGGTTGTACAGGATATCTATTATAGAAGTAAGTGAGGTGAAGAAACAATTGTAGCAGCTACTAGAACAGGGTGTCATTCAATCGTGTACATCACCAATGTCCCAAAGGATGGGACTTGGTGTATGTGTATAGATTACAGGGTGTCAAACAAAATCACACTCAAGAATAGCTACCCCCTGCCAAGATAGATGATCTTCTAGAAAAGTTGTAGTAAGAAAAGTACTTCACCAAGCTAAACATAAAGGATGGATATCACTGGGTTCGAGTCAAGAAAGAAGATATATGGAATACATCCTTCAAAACCAAGAAATGTTTGTATGAGTGGTTTTTCATGCCATTTGGCTTATGTAATTCACTAGCTACATTTATGAGATTGATGGTTGACATATTATTCTCTTTTATATTTTCATTTGTTATTTTCTATATGGATGATGCAATGGTGTACAATGCTACTTAGGAGGACCACATATCACATTTAACGCAAGTGCTAGAGACATTAAATAAGAAACAACTTCTAGCAAATGTCAAGAAGTGTGAGTTTACACAACAGTCCTTGGTGTATTTCGGGTATGTGATAGGTGGAGGAGAGATGAAGATAGATCCTACCAAGATGGAGGCCATCATAAAATGACCAATGCCTATTTTTCCTCCCGAGGTCAAGAGTTTCATTGGGGAAACATAGTACCTAATGAAATTCATAACCTCATTTTCAATAGTAGAAGCACCGCTCAGCACCATAAAAACAAGTGGCAAGACTTTCCAAGGGGAAAGGGTCAATAGAGGGCTTTCGAGGAGTTGAAGAAGAAAACCACTTAAACATAATTTTTGGCATTACCAAACTTGCAGAAACCCTTTGAAGTGGAGACAAATGTGAGTGGGTATACTATGGGAGTGGTCTTGACACAAGGAGGAAGGCATGTATACTACCATGCTAAAGTGTTTGAGGAGGCAGTTCTTAACTTCCATACATATGACAAAGAGATATATGCCCTAGTGCAAGATGTGAATAAGTGGAAGCACTATCTAATGGATAGAAGATAGTAATCCACACATATCACCAGCCACTACAGTACTTGCAGGCTCAGAGTAAGCTACAACAGACCGGGCATTACATGTGGATGGGGTTTCTACATTAGTTTCATTTGGTGATCAAGTACAAGAAGGGAAACACAAAAAAGTTGGCCGACGTTCTTTCAAGGCCATCCACATCAAATATCACAACTTTAGGGACTCTTATGCACATGGATCCATTCACCCATGCTGCTTAAAGAGAGGCATATTTAGAGGATGAGGAGTTCAAGCAAGTATATTAGCAATTGTATATTTAGAGTTATGTGCATGATGGTGACAACAACATTGAATATTCTCTCCAAGATGGTTTACTCTATAGGTTGGATAAGCTATGCATTCCTAAAGGTGAGTAATTGTAGTTGATTAGATAGATCACACCTAAAGGGTTGCAAGGCACTTTGGTGTAGGGAATACCATGGCCAACTTGTAGAGGTATGTGTATTGGCCCAAGATGCAAGAGCACGTAGCTAGGTTCATAATATGACGCATGGTTTGTTGTACTAAAAATATGTTTATGGTATTAGAAATCAATCAATGAAGGGGGTCTCCTTGATGAAAAGCCCCAATCATACTTCTGTCATTTGGTGTAGAATCCTTTCTGGAAATAAGGTCCAACTGCCATATGTTCTTAAATATATGCCTTGGCTATAATGTTCAGCACATGAGAGTAATGCATAGGTAGTTTTATATTGGAAAGTGAGTATGCCTTGTGGAATGTTTGGCTACAAAATGTATCAGGGTTCTTTTACCGAAAGGGGAGAGAAAAGTGGGCCTTTTAAAGACATGTAAAGGCACACGAAGATTACATATGAATGAATCATTAATCAACTAGAGAAATATTTCACATGGAAGCAATGATTTTTAAAACACCTTCAACAAAATAAGTACGAAAGCCGCCGAAATAGTTCAATTTTTTAGTACAGATGAAAATAGCATACATCACAAGCATTCAAATAATAGTCTTATAATTCTTACAACATATGCATGAGAGTGTGCTAGCTCAATGAGTTTCTGAACTAATAAAAAGTTCAAAGTTACATCAAAACAATGAACACCACTAGCCCCAATAGTGGAACATTAGAGCAACTACTTTCTCCTCCAAAATAACTATTTTCCTCTTTAATGCCCAGTAGGAGGAGAAAAGGTGAAAATTCCTTTACATGAGTGACGAGGGTGTATATATAACAAATGGGGTGATCATTCACCTCCCTTATGACTCTTGGACTACCCTCATGAATTTTTGACTTCTCAATGGCCTTTCGACTTCCTACATGACTTTACGCATTACATGGATGACTCTTAGACTTCCACTTTACATTACATTTCTCCAATATTGAATTTACATAATCCAAAAAATGATGTGGCACATGATGACTCATGACATGACATCCCATGCCACTGATGACATGGCAATGCCAAGCCACTCTTTGTTGTTGCATTATTTTTGTCTTCTAAAAGATGGAACATGTTCTTCTTCCTCCTCCTCCATAAGGCCTGAAGGTAGGGAGTCTTCAATGTGATCTTGATTTCCATATGTTGTTGCAATATGGTGCCCCTTTATATTTCTTGATTGATCCACTTATCTTTGTAACTAGAAAGGTGTCTTCTAGCAGGGTATCCTTCATCATCATCCTATCATAACATGATAGAATACCTGCAACTAAAATCCACTCATGATAAGATGATATCAGTCCCATAAAATTCCAAGTGATAGGTTGGGAGATAGGCTTAGGAATTATGTAGCTCAAGAGGCCAGGGTCTAGGACTGAGCCTTGAGACTATACAATGTGCAGTTCAGGTAGGCTAGGGCTAGTCATCTATGCAGTTGAGGGGCTCAAGGGGTCATGATTAAGGCTTGAGCCTTGAGGTTTCCCAATGCATAGTTTTGGATAGACATAGGCCAAGGGATTGTGCCATTGTGTAGCTTAAGGGCTTAAGGTTGAGGCTCTATTCCTGAGACTGCGTCGTGCACAAAGGAGACTAACTAAAGGCAAGAATTAGGCAGTTCTAGAGCTCAAGGGTCGGCACTGAGAACTGAGCACTGAGATTGCGTGGTGTGCAATTTCGGAACCTAGGGACTACACATTGTGTACTTCCAAGAGGCAAGGTTGAAGCTTTATGACTGAGACTGCATAGTACACAGTTTAGAAAGGCTGAGTGAGGCCAAGGTTCTCAGGAGGGAACCTTTATAGATTTGGCTAAGTGTGGGATCAATAAGACCAAAGTGAACAATGATAAAATGTAAGTATGATCACACACTTATAACAGTTGATGATGCAAAATTGATCACCCAAAACAAATGAACAACATAACACCCCCAATGCGATGATAAATTTCCCCAAGTGAAACACTAAAGGTACATTTTGGGACGACGATGATGACACTTATGCGACAGTACTTTAAACTTTGGGAATGGGTGTGATGTTTGTCTACATGATAAACATGAATCATTAGCACCAAGGTTACCCCTTGAAACAAACCAAAACTACACTTGTGTGATGAGCAATGCCTGTTATGCCAAAAAGACGACATTTGTGATAGTAAGAGGAAAGTGCAAGCAACACTTGCAAAATGTGAATTACATTGAAAGTGAAACATGCCAAAACAAAGGCAGCATGAAAATGACACTTATTATAGTGAAAACAAGTAAAAGCAATAGTTTTAAACATGAAATCAATACTTATGAAAGTGAAGGTTTGCATGGGTGACAGTTGGGAAAACTCACCAAAATAGAAGAACAATTGCAACCAAAAGTGAGAGATTGTCGATCAAAATGCACACTGACTGTTGACATAGGTTGAACATTGCACAGGCATTGACTTGATGGTGTCATTCCTTTTCAATCTTGCATAAACGAGTACGATCATGAACTTATTATGGACTGAGCATGTGTGAGCAGGTGTCTTTGACACTTATCGATCAAAGATAAAGTGACTTGGAAAAAATTAAAGTGTAGACCAAATTTTGGAGGGTGTTTGTTACAACGACAACACAATCCTAGCAACAGGAAATATGGTCTATATCATCCCATACTTGTACCCATTCGTCCTTGCCAAAGCATTTCCATCTAGTTTTTGGGAGATTTACTAACAAGCAAGAAGGGACATGACTACTTATTCTTGGTAGTTGACAAGTTCAATAAGATGGGTGTTATAATTCCCTGTAAAAAGACCATCAATGGGTGACAAAATGCAAAAAATTTCTTTAGGCAGGTTTGGGCGCACTTTGGCATACCAAGGAGCATCATTTCAAATAGGGATATGAGATTTCTTAGTGCATTTTTACTACCTTGTGGGAAAATATAGACACGAAGCTGAAGAGATATATAACATTCTATCCTCGTACATATGAATAGATGTAAGTAGTCAAAAAGACTTTGGTGCAAATTATGAGTGGATACAACCAGAAGAATCCAAATACCTAGGATGAAAATTATGCCTATAAACAACATTATTACAACAAAACAGTTCAAACTTCTATAAGAAACTCCCCATTTGAAACACGTTTTTGATATTTTCCACTTTCACCTATGGATATTACATATGGATAGTAAGGAGGAGGGAGGGAAGAGCTTACAAGAGATGCCTTGAGGGCTAAACTTTTTATAGAGAAGATCAACCATATCCATCCACAAGTACAAGAGACACTGTAAAAGTCACATGAGAAGTATAAGGCCAAGAATGGTCAGCATAGAATAGAGAAATTGTTCAAGGTGGGAGACAGAGTATGGCTACAGTTGGACAAGGAGAAGTTGAAGGGGCCTGGTAAGAAAATTAAGACTTTGAGGTATGGTTCCTTTGAGATACTGGAAAATGTGAGTGATAATTCCTATCACCTCAATTTACCACCTTACATTAACATTTACTCAGTTGTGAATGTAGATAATTTGAAACTCTATGAGCCTTCCATGCTATATCAGGAAGAGGAGCAAGTCCTACCTTTTGCAGAGGATTTGGCATCGGATGCTCATGAAGAGTTAATAGAAGATACAATTTTGTGGAAGAGGTTCACAACTACAAGACAGGGGCAACATGACATTTGGAAGATTAGGTTGAAGGGATCACTTTCATGCAAAGCTAAATGATACACCAAAGAGAATGTGGAGGAAAATTTTCCTCACCTCATTTAGTTGAATAATTTGGGGACCAAAATCCTCCTGAAATGGGGAGATGTGATCCATATTAGATAGTTATATTATTTTTCATCCATATCAATGCATTCAAAGTGGAAAAAGTGGAGGAATCAACTCACAGACCATTTTTACCAACACGACCTAGTTTGGCAAAATAGGGTCTAAAACCTTCTAGGAGCATTTTGAGGCATCAAATGATGTCTTTTGGGGTTACATTTTTTATACTTTAACATCACACTTTCCATGTTATTTTTCACATAGAGACATTTCCAACAACATAAGAAGCATGGCAACCAGAGTTTGTATATGAAAATTATGCCACTCAAAAGTTGACCTTCATGTTTTCACCACCATGGTTTGAGAAGATGTACATCATCTGCCATTATTAATGGAAAAGGGGCTATCCACATGATTTTGATGTAAAATACTCTACAAGATTCCAAATTGTAACTCTAGTGAAGAGTTGAGGTAGTCAAACCTCACCACTAGTAGGTTATTGGCTTGTGTTATAGCCTGACCATTAGGAGGAAAAGGATTCCATTCTTGCGAGTGAATTTGTTCCATAGCAAAGAAAAAATATACAAGAAGGATAGTAGGTAGGGCCCAAACAGAGAATATGTTCACTATAGCAACCCACAAGCAACATGCCATACTTCTTTGTATTCATAGCCATATTTCCATCCAAGGAGAGAGAGAGGAGGAGCCTCACCTTCCAACTAGGTTTCTCTCTCGAAAGGGTTTCCCAAAGTATATCGTTTGTTATGTGTGTGTGAGAGAGATTTTATTTTTATATTCTTTATTTTTTTCTTAATTTTCATTTGCATGGATGCACATTAACAATAAGTATATAGAGCTAGTAATCTAATAGAATTGTAATAGTGTATAATTTCATATTTTTAATGTAATATTATTAGATATGTTGTGATAAACTATCCAGTGGAATATCCATGGTAGTTCACTGATCATATTGGTATAAAAGCATGTTTCCTTAGGTATTTAGTGGATATTTTAAGGGGATCTAGATCAGTGGGGCCACAAATCATAATACCCTAATCATGGATAAAACATTTGTTAATGGCCATCGTGATCCTAATGAGGTGAGCTTTTCGCGACTGGAACAATAGGTTGTAGACATAAATAGCAATGTAGATCTCCTTATGGTGGCCCCAAGAAATAATACTGAGATGTTTGGAGAAGATGGGGGTTCAAATGTGGAGGAAAAATCAGAAGGGGGATCAGGAGATTAGGAAGAAATAAAAAGAATTCAGAAAATAATGACTCAATTGAAGTGTCATGAACCAATCACAATCCCTATTTAAAATAGAAGGAAAGGTCTATATCAATTCATACCAAAGCAAGAGTGGCTCTCTGAACCTAAATCATAGGTTGTAGTGGCTAGAAGTGTATTTCAGTGTCCATAAAATTTAGGAAGGAAAAAATATCTCATTTGCGAGACTGAAATTAAAGGGTCATGCCCTGAATTAGTGGGAGAGATATCACAGAGACCCTTAGGTTACAAGGATCACTTCTAGTGACTAAGTGGGAGGACTTAAAACCCTCATTAAGTCACAATTTTACCCTATTGGGTACATAGAGTACAAGTGGATCTGATGGCACTACTTTAGGAAAAAGTTGGGGAAAATTCTTTAGGAGTACATCATAGAGTTCAGAAAGATGGCTATAATGTTGGGAATCTCAACAACAAAACCAGATGTACTCCTAAAGTATTTTAAAGGTCTTCACCACCAAATTTGGGATAAAGTGATGTTGTTCAAGCCCAAATAAATGCATGAGGCATGTGTGCAAGCACAATACCTAGAGAACATACGCCTAAAGAGAGGACAATCAAGTTGATCGAAGCAAAAGGAGCATCACAAAGCTTCTAAGGGGCGGAGGGGATAAGAAGCAAAAAGGAGGAAAAAATAAAGATACAACATCCATACAAAACCAATGTAAATATCCTAGCCTTCAACAATAGGAAGAAAAATAAATGACCAAACTCTTCCATATAAAGATACAGGTCAAGAAGCCCAAGATTGATGCTTTGTTTGACTCAAGATTGTAGATGAGTCTCATGTCAATAGATTTGTTCAATAATTTGGGGCTAGAAGTTCATGATCATCCAAACCCATATCCATTGGGATGGGTAAATAAGGATGCAGAGAAAAATATAACAAAATAGTGAAAATTTATATTTTCTATCAATGTTGCTTTTATTAATGAGGTAGAACTTGATGTAGTTCCCCTTGATGTATGTGGAGTCATGTTTGGGATTCCCTATGTGTACATGAAAGATGTGATATTCATGTAGATATTGAAAATTGTTCATCATCAACGTGCATAAAGGCAAGTTGAAAAATTTCGCTAGTAAGTTCCAACCAAGAGAATAAATTGATCATTTCCATCAGGAAGTATGTTTTATTATTTTTAAGATAAAATTAGTCTACAGGAGAGTTATTAAGAGGAAAGGCACCCCTAGAGGGGTGCACTTAGAAATAGAAACAACAAATGGTAGAGTTTTTGCAGGCATATAGGGATGTGTTATAAGACCCTAAAGGGTTACCACCTTAGAGGGAAGTGGACCATGAGATCCAGCTATTTCCATATGCCCCATTGCATAACATTGGGTTATGTAGGTAGTCTATTATAGAAGCAAGAGAGGTGAAGAAACAACTGCTTCAACTACTAGAACAAGGTGACATTCGATCAAGTACGTCACCATGTGGGTCACTCATCATCATTGTGACAACGAAGGACAGGACTTAGCGGATGTGTATATATTACACGGCATTGAACAAATCATGCTCAAGAATAGATACCCTCTACCTAGGACAGATGATATATTGGATCAGTTATAGCAAGCAAAGTAATTCACCAAGATAGATGGACTTAAATTTTGGATATCATTAGGTTCGAGTCAAAGAAGAATATACATGGAAGACCACCTTAGAAACTAGGCAAGGTTTGTATGAGTGGTTAGTCATGCTATTTAGCCTATGTAATGCACCGACTATGTTTATGAGATTGATAAATGATTTATTGCACCCTTTTCTAGATTCATGTATTATTGTCTATTTGGATGATATACTAGTATACAGTGCTACGCTGGAGGAGAACTGTTAGGCGAAATAATCCCTCTTGTAGAGAAGAAAGATCTCCCTAGACCTCAAAGAAATCTAGTAACAAGAAAAGAAAGAACTTCTACCTTTCCCTAGTTTATGATTGATTGAAACAAACAATATGAGAGAGATCACTTATCGTTTTATTGAAATGCCTCATGAAGCCCCTTTCAGTGACTACGAAAGTTAACTTCCCATTGATGCTTTAGAGATCATTCCAATGCTTTCCAAAACTTCTCCATGATGTCTTGAAAGAGATCCGCATAGACATAAAGACATAAAGGATCAAAGCATATAGTATATAGTATGAAAGATAAATGAACTACTTAACATTGCATATATCCTAACTTGAATCAATACCCAATCATAACCTATGTGAGTGATCAAGGAAACCCACAAATGATATAATAAAATACATAATAGGAAAGAAAAGTTTCTTTTTATTAAATAAAATGGTGAACAAAGTTACAACCTCAAAGTCTCTATGTTACAAGACTCTTCTCACAATCTCCAACCCTCTCCTTGGATGAAAAGCCTCCTAGCCTTATTTCTATAGCATAATCCTACCGTCAATGGTCCTCTCCAATGCTTTGGCCTATGTTTGATATAGAGGCCAAGAGGAGAATATTTGGGATCCATATCCTAAGGAATTAGATCCACAAATGGTGGGATAGAGTTCCACAAAGAGAGGGAAGTAACTCCATAATGGGAGGGATCATGGTTGAATAGGCATCCATTTGAAGCTTGTTAGTTGGGAAAGATTTGACTAACTATGCTTCTAGACTTTACTTTGAATTTTCACTTGCATTAAGTCATTTTTGTAGCCCATAGTGTCAGATAGAGCGCACTTTTGTGCAGTTTATAATGGACTCTTTTGCTATGCACAGACTAGACTAGGGAACTATGCAGGAAGCCAAAAATGGAATTTTGAGCCTTAGGATCCAAGAATTTCATTCTCTTTGGGATAGTTTTGGTTCTAGCCTTACAAGGGGATAATTTGGAAAACTTTGATGGATAGAGAAAGATCCAAACTGACATTCATTTTCCTAATTCAACAAAATTACGGGTAACAAGGACATATCATATTTAACACAATTTCTAGATACATTAAAGAAGCAACAACTGCTAGAAAATCTCAAGAAGTGTGAGTTTTCACATCAGCCTTTACTGTATCTAGGGTATAAGATAGGTGGAGGAGAATTGAATATAGATCCTAGCAAGATGGATGCCATCATGAAACTGCCAGTGCCTACTAATGTTTCTAAGGTTAGGAGTTTCATCGGGACAACACAACACTTGAGGAAATTCATAGCCTCATTTTCAACAGTAGCGTCGCTGCTCCATGCCATAAAATCAAGTGGAAAGAGTTTCCATTGGGGAAAGGGTAAGCAAAGGGAATTTGAGGAGTTAAAGAAGAAAATTGATCAAGCACCAGTTCTAGATTTACCAAACTTGCAACATACCTTATCCATGTAATTTACTTCATGGATGCATATATAATTGCATTTAAAATAGCATGTGACCAAGTAACATCAACACATGAAAAGAAGTGGAAATCAAAAGAAACCATGATATCAAAGGCACAAGACAATTTGTTCGCATAGTTCACGCAATGTGGGCTATGTCTCTATGCCCTGCTCAATGTGGGAAGACATCTTTCATTAAATGAGAGAAAAAATAAATTACAATTAATTACATAAATGACCTTTATACCTCCATTTTCTGGAATGGTCTGAAAATGCAAATCTTAGCTACAAAAGTAGAAATCACCATTGAATTCGTGGCATGAAATTGTGTCAAATGACTATAAACTTGACCCTATTCCAAGAAGGTGACTTCTAGACCTCTAAGGAATCTTTTAGATTCCTTCAAGATTCCCTACAAAAATATTCTCCCAATATTCCATAGGAATATTTCTCTAAAATTGTGCCCACCTAGGCACAGTTCTGACTTGGGGCTCACTCCTCCACATGCAACTTGGCGCTCTCAGTTCCTCTGGTTGGATATCCCTTCCTTCTCCTGTCGATCAAATGATTAAAGATAATATGTAATGACGCAGGCAGAATTTCCAACAAAGGCCCACCAACCTATTGGTTGGCGACATCCAAATTAGGGCATTAGTTTGGGAGGTCAAAGGCTCTAAACCACGGGACTCATGTTATGGTGTATCCATTGTATGCTTTTGGCATGTTGTTTGATTGTTGGTAACAAGGCCACCTGGTTGGTAGGATGACCCACTTGTTAGGTAAGCTTGACTCAGGATAGAGTCAAAGTTGACTAGGTTAAACAATGATGGTTTTGGGGCACATGGTATTGTGCACCCATAGTATTTTTCCCATGGTATTATATGTAATGGAGCTTATAAAAGGCTGAAAGGACTTCATTGTAATGCAAGGCCTGGAGGTGAGCGATGAAGGCTCACTTGGCCAGATTGGCCAAGGTTTCGGCCAATGCTAATGAGATCTCATTAGGTTTGGTTTTTCCCTAGTTTTGGGGTTTTCCTGGATAAATATTATGTGTATAATATTTATGTGTATTGTTGCCGATTATTTTATTATTCCTCTCTATAAATCTTGGTAAAGCTTAGTAATAATTTATCTCTCTGCCGTAAATTTCTTAACAACTGGTATCAGAGCCAGATATTGGTTTCAAAGGGATGGTTTGGAACATGTTGATGAATTGTTTGGGATTCATGCAGCTATTTAAAGATCATCAGAAGAAAATTGTTCATGCAGCTTCGAAAATTGTTCATTTTCTACTACGTGAGGGCACTAGTGCTGGAATCTATGAGGTTCTCGTCAGGCTCGCAGTTGGAGCAGTTTGATAGAAGTTTTTGAGCAAATCAAATTGAGAGAGGATGGATCAAAATCGCAGCAACAATAAACAAAAAAATAATTAATGAAGTCAAAATTATTCCATGTAAATGGGCATACTACTGTAAGACCTGTAAGGCATGTGTACCCCTCGGTGATCTCCGGTAAAGTCTAGGTTAGACCTAGGTGATAGGGGGGATGTCGGTTTAACAATACCCTAAGTAAAAACTATGAGGGGGGTAAGAGCTAGAGTGAGAAAGATTGTCTCACTTAGCAAGTTTGGCTGGAGTTAGTAAAGGAACCCCAAGTCAAGTTTAAGGGGGGAATTGTCAGGTAAACTTGACTCAGGATAGAGTCAAAGTTCACGAGGTTAAATAGTGATGGTTTTGGGGCACATGGTATTGTGCACCCATAGTATTTTGCCCATGGTATTATATGTAATGGAGCTTATAAAAGGCCGGAAGGACTTCATTGTAATGAAAGGCCTGGAGGTGAGCGGTGAAGGCTCACTTGGTCAGATTGGCCAGGGTTTTGGCCAATGCTAATAAGGTCTTATTAGGTTGGGATTTTCCCCAGATTTGGGGTTTTCCTGGATAAACATTTGTGTTTATGTGTTTATGGTTGTTGCTGATTATTTTTATATTTATTCCACTCAGTAATTATTTATGTTATGCAGTAAATTTCTTAACACCACTAGACCGAACGAGTTCATAACCCATTAGCCCCTCAAAATAGTTAACCATTGGCAGGTCTGGGTCACCCGTGGCCTGACCCTTCTTTGATTTAAACAAATATGTTATTTATGGTTGGTGGGTGGCAAGGTTGGTGGCCTGCCACCTATATATATATAAACAAAGTCGTTAAAAAACTCGTCAGCCAAACTTAGGTTCATTGGTCAAATAAAAGAGGTGATGATTTCGCCCATTTCGGTGGGTGGAATCCATGTGTCGGTAAATGTCAAATTGTTTCCTCGTTAGTGGCTATCATTGGGCTTAGTTTGACCAAAACTTTGACAAGCCATAACTTTCACATACGAACTCAGTTTGAGGTGTCATTTATGTCATTGGAAATATTTTTTCGAGGTCTTAGATCTAAGCCTAGTTCCACTTCAATCTATTGACTTTCATTTTTTAGGTTTTCCAAAGCCACTTCTAAATCTTAAGCATTTCTTGAGCCACCTAGATCACTCCTACCCACTAATGAGATTTTGGGCCGCCAAAAGCTTTATCAGTCAATTGGAAAGTGAGGGAATTGTTCCCTCACTTACTCTTTTTCAATCCATTGGGCCTTACTTGGATACATTCCCTTGAAACCAATACAAAGTTACTCCACATCTCCCCTTCATGAAGTCCTATTTCTCATGTCAAGAATGACATCCTCAAAAATATTGTCCAAGTATTCAAGTGCAAAGTCGTCCATTGTAGGAATCTATCCAACCTCTTCGGTGTACATAATCAAAGGATGTTCATAAATCTTCAATTTTTCAATGTTCACCACTTATTACATCTACATGTATGGTGGCAAATCGAGACAAAAATCATTGTCTCCAATATTTTCTAATATGGTGAATGGTCCATATCAGATTGGTCTCAACTTATTTCCTTCCCCTTTAATTCTATCTTTGTTGATGTGGAGCCACACTTTATCTCCAACCTGGAATTGGTGATTGACTTGATGCTTGTCATGTCAAGCTTTGTATTGAGCTTGACTTTTCTCCAACTACTATTGCAACACCTCGTGAATCATCTGTTTTCGTTGAATCAACTTTCGTGCCTTTTCCATGTCATCTTACCACTGGGATCTGCATCTCTCCCAAAGACCATGTCTAAGTGATCCTTTGTAAAATATCCAAAGCATGTCTCGAATGGTGAGCTCTGAGTGGATGAATGCACAACCTAGTTGTATGCATGTTTTACATAGGGAAGCTACTCGACCCACAACTTGGGATGCTTGCCACAATAACCTGAGAGTAAGTGTATCACTATGTGTTTGATAATCTTTGTTTGTCTGTCAGCCTGCAGAAGATATTTCATGCTCTTGTTTAGCTTGGTGTACATTATTCTCCACAAACTCATCCAAAACTCTCCAAGAAAGAGAGTGTCTTGACCAAACACAATGGATGTGGGCAACCCAAAGTGGACCCATACAAATTGGGAGAAGAGATGAGTAGTCTGCTTTGTAGTCACCTACTTTTTACAAGACATTAAGACACACAGTTTTCTAAATTGATCCACGATGACATAAAAGTAGTCATGACCTCTCCTAGACAAAGGAAAACCGCCAACAAAATCCATTGACACACTTTCCCATGGACGAATCAGAATGTTGAGTGGTGTGTAGAGCCCCAATTTTCTATTAGTAGGATTTGTAACTAAACACAACACACATCCCTTTACATATCGACTCACGATATTTTTCATGTGAGGCCAATTACACAACCTTTGCAAATGACACAATTTTTTCCCTGCACCAAAATGACCTGAGAAAATAGAGGTATGTGCATCTCTTATTACATGTATTCTCTCATTGGTGGGGATACAAAGCTTTCCAAGGTGGTACAACAATTTTCCCTGCAAATAATAATTATTCACCTACGATCCATGAGTTAGATTTGCATAAATATCCTTAAAAGCATTGTCATCAACACAATGTTCAACATAAATTTCAAAATATAAAGAAGCATTTTGGAAAACTATAGATGTAGAAATAGGAGGGCGAGTAAGCATATCTGCTACTTTATTGTTGATTCTCTTCTTGTATTTTGTTACCAAGTGAAACTTCTGGAGGAACCCCATCCATCTGAAATGACGTGATTTTTGAAGCTTGGTTTGCGACTGGAAGTACTTCATGGGCTAGTGATATGTGTGAATGATGGTCTCCTTGCCAATAAAATAAGGCTTCCACTTATTCAAGCTTTGAACCAAAGCATACAACTCCTTGTCATATGTGGGATAGTTCACAACAACTTGGGAGAATGTCTATGAATGGTAATATATAGGTTTCCTATGTTGCATCAACATTTCTCCTTTGGTGTACCCATTGGAAGCTATCTCAATCTAAAAAGGTTGTTGGAGGTTAGGTAAGACCAAAACTAGTGCGATAATGATCTTCTCCTTCAGTGTATCAAAGTATTTTTGTTGCTTTCCTTCCCCCTGAAAGGTTTTCTTCACACTTCTCAATGCATGTAAGGGGATGCAATGACGTAGAAGTTGACAATGATCCTTCTCTAGTATTGTATTGCACCCAAAAAGATACGAACCTTTGTAACATTGGTGAGTTTAGGCCACTTTACAATCACATCAAATTTAGAAGGATATATTTTTAATTGTCCACCTCCAACAATGTGACCCAAGTAAACCAAAGAGGTCTTACTAAATTCACACTTAGACATTTTGACATACAATTTGTCTTTTTTCAAAACATCAAGCACCTTTTTAACATGAATCACATGATCTTCCCATGTTCTACTGAAAACAAGAATGTTGTCAAGATACACAAGTACAAAATCATCAAGAAAAGATCTGAAAATATCATTAATCACCCTCATGAATGTGTTCAGAGCATTGCATAGTCTAAATGGAATACCATCCATTCAAACAACCCATGCTTTATCTTGAATGCAGTCTTCCATACATCTTGTTCTACAATCCTAGTCTGATGATAGGCACTATGTAAGTCCAGTTTTGTGAAATGGACAACATTTTTCAATTTATCTAAGAAATCATCAATGCTAGGGAGAGGGTACCAATTCTTCACCATTATTTTTTTTTAGTGCCCTATAGTCTAGAGATATGCTCCATGTGCCATCCTTATTTGGCACCAACACAATAGGTGAACCACATGTAGAATAACTTGGGCTTATGACCCCTTCGTTCGAAATTCCCTGCACCTACTTCTTTATCTCCTCCATCTCAATGGCCGAGAACTTGTACATGTCAATGTTGGGTAAAGGAGCATCCTACTGCAAGTGAATCTCATGTTGGATCTCATGCTTTGGAGGAAACCCACTTAGTTCCTAAAAAAATACCATTATAATTAGAAACAATTTCATACAATAAATTTTAATGAGTGGGATCACAACCTTGGAAAGCTTCAAATGTCTCAACATCTTTTGTTCTCACAACTACAAGCATGCACCCTTTGCTGGAATTGATCAATCTCTTCATCTAACCTTCACTTACAAGAGTGGCATTGATTTTGGCATGATCAGCTCTAACAATGTATTCCATCTCATCTTTCGTAAGATGATACTTCTTTTCATGGTGAAAGACAACAAATTTCCTATCATACAATTATGGACTCCCCAAGACAATGCCACATATATCCAAGGGTGCAACATCAAGATCAAACTCATTGACTAGTTTGGATGAAATAACAAATCTAGCTCTACACTACTTGGTTACATGTAGTTTGGCTTTATCACACACCCAACCAAGGGTGGGATTTTGGATGAGGCTGGTCTCTAATCCTAACTTCTTAACAAGGATTCTGAAATCAAATTTTCTTGTGAGCCTGGATCAAACAAGGTTTCCACTTTAGTATGTTTCATTACGACTCTAATGTGCAACAATTTAGTCCTCTTTCATTCATTAACAAGCAACTTATTTGAATAACATGTACTTTCATTCAATTCATAATTTTCAATAGCATGAAGAGAAAGAGTACCTTGTGTGCCCACTACTGTGATCAGTGTCACGTCACCGGAGCCTGATCCAAGGTCCTGATGTATGGTTGCCACTGTCTTTTGCTTATTCTTTCCACCAAATCTCTTTCGTTTCAAATCTAGATGCAACTTCCAATAGTGTTCATCATCATGGCCTTCCTTCTTAAAATGTGTGCAAGATGGATTTTCTCCTTCCTCCTTCTTGGTTGTAGTTGCCTTCTTGTCCTTTCTCTTTCCTTTTCCTTTGAACTTTCCATTATGAGGTTTGAAAGATGATTTCTTTGATTCTATTCTTTTTCATTCTTTCCCCTACTTTCAAGATGAATGGCCTTCACACTGGCCCCATCAATAGCGGTAGACTCAAACAACAACAAAGAATGCATGATGTAACTATGTAAAGCACCAATATACTTTGTTACAGTTTATGGTGAATCAAGTGAAATACCCAAATTCAAAGGTTATTTTCTCAACTCTTTTGTGAAGCTTTGTACATTTTCACCCTTCCCTTGTCTCAAGTATTTCCATTCCATTAAAGCTTTTTGTTGATAACCCAAAGGATAAAACTAATCTTTTAATTTAGAAAAAAAAATTGACCAAGAAGAAAGGAGATTACCCAAGTTTTTGTTGCATTTCTGCAACTTTCTCTCCCACCAAATGAACGTGGTGCCACTTAGCCAAAGATATGCTAATTGGATCCTGGCCTCATCCTCCTTGATTTGCTAAATCTGGAAATAAACCTCGATATGTCTGATCCAATTGTTTAATTTCTCTGCACTAAATTGTCCATTATATGAGGGAAAATAAAACTCTACATCTAGCTTAGAAAATGGCTTCTTAGATGCATTCCTATGATGCCTGTTAGAATGATGAGAAGAGGAAGAAGAAGAACTGTCACTGGAGGATGGAGAGGGTGGTTCAGGAGGCTCTCCTCTTCCACATTCATGATTTACCAAAGCATGATCATCTAGTTCTTTCTTCTCAAGCTTGATTGCATTCTCATATTTTACAAAAAACTTGTCAACTTTCTCTGATATGGAGAAGAAGATCTTGCAATTATTTCGTTCTTCCTCCATTTGAGCTTCCTTATCTTCTATGTTCCATATTAAAGTTGCATGGCCCACTTCAAGATCAAAGGGTTTGGGTTTTCCTTCTCCTCTTTGGAGCTTGTTCCTAGTTATCATTCACTCATGCAACTCGCATCAAGAACACTTCCTCTAATACCAAAATTGATCCAAATAGTTTACTTCATGGATGCATATAGAATGCTCATTTAAAAGAGCATGTAACCAAGCAACATAAACACATGAAAACAATTAGAAATCAAAAGAAACCATGAGACCAAAGGCATAGGACAACTTTATCACGAAGTTCACCCAATGTAGGCTATATCTCCGGACCCTGCTCAATCTGGGGACACCTCTTCCATTAAATGGAAGCATAAATAAATTACAATTAATTACATAAATGACCCTTATACCTCCATTTTTCAGAATAGTTTGATTATGTAAAACTCATCTACAAAAATGGACATGACTATTGAATTTGTAGCATGAAATCAAGTCAAATGACTATATACTTGACCATGTTCTAAGCAAGTGACTTCTAGAGTTCTAAGGAATATTTTAGATTCCTTCAACATTCCCTGCAAAAAAAATCTCCTAAGATTCCCTAGGAATATTTCTCTAAAATCATGCTTGCCTAGGTGCAGTTTCAGCTTGGGGTGCGCTCCTCTACTTGCAACTCGATACTCTCAATTCCACTGGTCAGATCTCCCTTTCTTCCCTCATCGAGTGAATGATTGAGGATGATATGTAATGGCATGGGAAGAATTTCCTACAAAGACCCACCAGCATGTTGGCTGGTGGAATCTGAATTAGGGTGTTGGTTTGGGAGGTCTTGGGTTCCAAACCAGGGGACTCCCATTATGGCATATCCATTGCATGTTTTTGGCATGTGGTTTTCTCATTGGTAATGGGGCCACCTAGTTGGCGGGCCGACCCACTAGGTCAAATGGGTTCAAACCCCACTGACCCCTCATAATAGTTAACCATTGGCGGGTCTAGGTCACCTACAACCTGACTCTTCTTTGATTTAAATATATATGTTATTTATGGTTGGTGGGTGGTGGGGTTGGTGGCCCGCCACCTATTTCTTATCGGATAAACTTAGGGTCATCAGTCAAATTAAAGAGGCAAAAAATTCACCCATTCCGGCAACCGCAATCTATACACTGATAAATATCAAATTATTGCCTCGTTAGTGGCTGCCACTAGGACTAGTTTGACCAAAAATTTGACCGGCCATAACTTTTACATATGAACTCGGATTGAGGTGTCATTCATGCTGTTGGAAATCATTTGTCTAGATCTTCGATCTGACCCTAGTTCCACTTGAATCTAGTGACTTTGATTTTTGGGACTTTCTAGAGCCACCTGGATCAATCCCTTTGAGGTGGAGATAGATATGAATGGGTATGTTATGGGATTAGCCTTGATGTAGGGAGGAATTCCTATATGCTACCATTTTGAAGTGTTTTAGGGGGTAGTTCTTAACTACCCTACGTATGACAAAGAGATATGTGCCCTGGTGAAAGTTATGAAGAAGTGGAAGAACTATCTGATAGGAAAGGAGATAGTAATCCACATAGATCACCAGCCACTATAGTACTTGTAGGCCCAAAGTAAGCTACAACAGACTAGGCATTACAAGTGGATGGGGTTTATATAGCAGTTTCATTTGGAGATCAAGTGAAAGAAGGGAAACGCAAAAAAGTTGGCTTACATACTTTCAAGGCCACCAACATCAAAGATCACAGATTTTGGGACTCTTATCCACATGGAACCATTCACCCATTATGCATACAAAGAGGCATAATCAGAGGATGAGGACTTCAAGGAGGTGTATTAGCAATTGCAGAGTTAGATTCATGTGCATGATGGAAACAACATTATTGACTACCATCTCCAGGATGTTTACTCTACATTATGGATAAGATATGTGTCCTAAAGGTGAGTGATTACAACTAATTAGAGAGGCTTACACCTCCAAGGTTGTAGGGCACTTTGGTGTAGGGAATATCATGGCCAACTTGCAGAGGTAGGTGTATTGGCTAAAGATATAAGAGTAGGTAGCTAGGTTTATAAGAGGATGCATGCTTTGTTGTACTATCAAGCCTAGCAATAGGAAATAGGCTCTATATCACCCCCTACCTATACCCACTCGCACTTGGGAAAGTATTTCCATGGACTTTGTCAGAGGCTTACCAACAACCAAAAAGGGACATGACTACCTATTTTAGGTAGTTCAAAGGTTTAGCAAGATGCATGTTATAATGCAATGTAAAAGGACCATCGGTGGGCAAGAAGCAAAAAACTAGTTCTTTAGACAAATTTGGATGCACTTTGGGATACCAAGGAGCATCGCTTCAGATAGGGATACGTGATTTCTCAGTGCATTCTAGACTACATTGTGGGAGAATATGGACATGAAGTTGAAAATATCTACAACATTCCATCCATACACATATGGAGAGACAGAAGTAGTCAATAGGACTTTGGTGCAGCTTTTGAAGGGATACAACCAAAAGCATCCAAATACCTAGGATGAAAGTCTAGTATATATACAATATTCTTACAATAGAGAAATCCACACTTCTACAAGAAAGTCCCCATTTGAAACATGTATTGGATATTTTCCACCTTCATCTATGGATATTTCATATAGGTAGCAAGGAGGAGTGATGGAAGATCTTATAGGAGACCTCGAGGGGTGAACATTTCATAGAGAAGATAAAGTAAATCCATGTACAGGTACAAGATACATTGTAAAAGTCATGGGAGAAGTATAAGGACAAGATTGGTCAGCATATAATAGAGAAATAGTTCATGGTGAGTGTTAGCACTCCAAGAAACTCTCCTAGGTTGCAGCTCGAAGATGCCTGGTAACATATAATCTTCATTATTGTTCTCTGAAATATTGGAATAAATGAGGGATTGGATCAAGTTAGATAACCATTTCAACTCTATTCTCACTCAAGACATGCATGAACACTCTCACCAATGAAAGGCTTTAGATCACTAATGCTCAATAATTTATAGATTTAGTAGATAGATGGAGAACACTGATTATACTAGCAGATTGCATACATAAACATAAATGAATGGCTAGCTACAGGCAGCAAAAGAAAATACTAATTGTACTGGCAAATGCATATATGACCACACATGGATCGCTAGCTATAGGCAGCAAAGAAGCTTGCAAATCTAATATATCAAAGCAGAGATAAGATGACAGTTATCTGGCCTTAGACACAAAGAAAACTTGAACAAACTAATCAAGTGCAGGCACAGAACATCAAAGAGAATGGACATTGAACATATAATGGTAAAATAAGCTTATATTTCTAGAATGAAGATGAGAAACTTGAATGAATAGAGGAGGAATAATCTCGAAAAGTTGAACCTCTATTACATTTTTCTTTCAGATATTTATAGTTCTTCACAATGATGCTAAGCCTTATGAGGCTTGAGAGGTCTTAATCTATCCCTCTATCTCTTCAACTAATTGATTCCCTCAATAGGTAGCATGGTTCGAGGGTTTTTTCTTTTGACATAAGAATAACCACATTCAGATATTTTGGTAGCTTGTTGCATTGTCTGGGCGTTCTCCTGTGCCAGAGATGCTCCATGATGGTTGTTGCACTGTCTATGTCCCCTGATCTTTCTGTTTTGGGCTACAACATGCTGTGGATGCCCATGATATTTCTGTTTTGGGCTAGTTGGGCATGTCGTGTTGCATTCTGTTGCTTCTAGGCCTTTGTTTCACTTCAAATGTTTAATAATGAATGTTTTCTGTTTTACATAGAAAACACTGGAATATTGTAAACTCACGCCAATATTTGTTCCTTTTGGACTTTTAAAAGTCCATAAACATGGCATATATATCTATCGGGTCTTCCCTTTGGGTTGTTGTCACCTATCGCAGATGGCATGGTCCCTTTGTTCCCTTCGTATTTTGCAATAAGGCAAAAACATTAAAAAAACATGAAAAATTGGCTTCCGTGAACCTAAAAATATATATATTTCACCTCTGAAACCCATCAGGTCTGCCCTTGTCACTATCGAAAGTTGCAGTTGGCTTGTTCCCTATGTCTTTTGTTAAAACACTAAAATACACGAAATTCATTGAAAAACAGCTTTCCCCAGTCCTCAAATTTTATATATTTCAATGCATAACACCGTCAGGTCCAGGTATCAGGTTGTCCATCTATCTGTGCATAGGCCCCACCCCTTGGTTGGCGCTGATAGCGATATTGCGATGCGATCTGATCACAATCGCATATCGCTCCTGCTCTGGGTCCTTTATATAATATAGCATATGCTCTTCGCCGATGCGACCCACCACTCCGATCATCGGAGATTGCTGATCGATAGTGTCATGCGCCCACCTTTAGACTGTCCCCTCTACTTGGCCGATTGCGATTATCCGGTTAGATCTGGGACATTAATTGGCCAGATCTAACTACTGTTGTGCATTTCCATGCTCAGGCTTGCGATAGTTGGTTTTTGACATTTTTAAGGTGTTTTATCATCCCGATAATGTATTTCCGCTCATCCAAGGGCTCTCCTCTTATGCCAATTTTGACCCTTGGATGAATCTTGAGCAGATGTTGAAGATTTGAAGAGCATAAATGGATCCCATGGGATGATTTTAAGCAATTTTGGAAACTTTAAGAGCACATATGGATCAAATTTTGGGCCTTTTGCTAGTGAGGCTAACACTGGCTCCTTCTGGGGATGAAAGCCTCCCTGTGAGGTTTCAAGGATCATATATTAATGCCTTTCCTGTAAAACAAAAATTAAATCTTCCTTCTAGTGTTCCATTGGGCGTGGAGCCTATTTTGTAATGAAATAAAAATTGGAAAAACATATTTACAATGACAAGGATTTAAAGCCTTAAACAAAATAAAGTTTCAAGAACCACCCATTTATTGGGCTACCAAAAGTATATTCTCCTTCCAGACTATGCAAAATGAATGTATTGTTCTGCTTAACTTGAGCGATGACAAAAGGACCTGTCCGTAAACTTGCCATGATTACCTCTGTTTTCCTTAAATGCATCCCATTTAAGCACCCAATCACCAACTTGGAAATTGGCCACTTTTGCCTTCCTGCCAAAGGTTTCTTTGATTTTCTTCTTATGAGCTTTTGACTTCCCAACCAGATGCTCTCTGATCTACTGTAGTTCAACCAAGTTATTCATTCTTCTTACCATGTCACTTTCTTCATCTTCTTCTTCTTGCAAGAACTTAGCCACAGGGAGCATCAGTTGGATGGGGAAAACAACATCAGCGCCATAAACTAGTTTGAATGGAGAATTCCCTATGGACTTTTTGATGGTAACTCTGTCGGCCCATAGTGCAAACTTCAACTTGGAATCCCATCTCTTTTTGTTGTCTTCTCTTTGATAGTTCTTGATTCCACTTGGAGACTGATGATCTCTTACTCATCCCTGGTCGAAAACAGAGAGGCAAGTGTCAGAGGGGAAGCTTCTGGAAGATTCTATGA
>APFE030003455.1:105398-122871 GCA_000404065.3 Pinus taeda
ATTGTTGGAAGTATGAAATCTACGATGAGTGTTACGAGCATAGACTCCCATATTTGTACAAGGAGGAGGAACTATTTCCATCCCTTCTGTTACTCCCAGCACGACTATGTTTGGGGTCTACTTCCATTCTGTGAACGAGTGGAAATTCTCAAGCTACTACATCCAATTTTGGATTTTTCCCTTTTGGAATGTCATCTCAAGGGATTCCTTCAGTTCCATTGAACATACCATTGACCACCTCTACATCCTGTAGAAATTTCACCTGTAGAACAAACCCATATATGCAATGTCCTAAAGCATAAAACTTGTTCTACTTCTACAAAACATTAAGCGGAAGCATAATCGAATTCATGAGCAATATCAAGTAGAAACAAGCATAACTGATCAAGAGAAATAATCACACATAACACTAAATATATCCAGGGGAAAGCACCAGCATAAAACCCCAACCATGTATTATCAATCAAGTGGAAATCCTCTTCACAATACAAAAAGAATCAGCTCTCAAGCTATCCAGTTCTCAATGAACTATGAAGATATGAAGATATGTCTCATGAACCAACCAAGCCTTGTATATAAAGGCTTTACCTATGGTCCAATTCCTATTTCCTTGCGTAGTTTGCTTAGGACATAATAGCAAAAGCATATGCAATTAATTCCAAACATACCAAGTTAACCAATGGTCCAACTACGCAATCCTTGAGGACACTAGTTCCTCAATCATGCAAAAACTACTTACTAGAAATAGTCAAGCATCTGATAGTACATTGTCCCACATCTTATCTCAACTGGGTCTCTAACAAAACTGACATGCAATAGTTATCCATGAGTGAATCCTCAGTTATCTAAAATAATAGTTGTCACGTGCTTGCAAGCATTAACAAACTATATTTTATTATTTTAACAACTTGTTAAAATAATCTAACTGGACTTGACTAGTAAGAACTAAGTCAACTGATTCTCTTATTATAGAACTCATACTTATTCCCTCAATCCGTGGAGGAAATTAAGGAAAAATTCCTCAATCAATGGGACAAGTCATGTGCATGCTCACAAAGACTTCAAATTCAAATTTCCTTAACTAATTAACTCAACTGAATTAATTAAATAATATTTCCAATTGTTGTTAAGAACAAAATTAATTTTACATCCTATAGATAGACTAGGGACTACTATAAATAGGAAGGGACCCAGAAATGCTATTTTTAGAGCTTTCTATTTTTAGTAGTTTCACCTCTCACCCAATGTGGCCAATGACCTCACTGGCCAAATTGCTATTTTTAGACATGTTATTTTTATCACATTCTAAATTTAACATTTCTTATTGCACATTTTTTAACACTCCCTCTCAACAAGAAAGGATTTCTCTCGAGCCCGATCTTGTAACTTTGGAATGTTCTGCATGCAACACATCTACTTGGTCCACTTGCTCCAACAACACTTCGAACAAAAACACTCCCAACTAACCACTCTATTAGGTTAGGAACATACTCTAATGCTGAAGCTTTACTTGCTGTTGACAAGTGCTCCCTCTCTGACATCTCCGCTATTGCAACATCTCCATGCATCTCACACCATTGCACACCTCTTTGTGCCACCTAACACTGTGCAAAACACTTTTGCCTCTCATATTGCTGCAGCCTGCTAGCTATGCGTTGTCCTGGAATTCCCTGCACTGTCGCTCTCTCTGCCACTCCATCCGCATCTGTCTCTACCCAATCAGTCAGTTCCTGCTACTCCACATTGGGGCTCCTATAACAAGGTCTCATGCAAGAGGTTGGGTACCTCAAGGATCCTGCCCCTCCTCCTTGGGACAATCACTATATATCACCCCACCTCTACCTTGAGGTATGGCTGCATGTGATCCCTCAACCTACCTAGCTCAAAGTTTCCCCCTACTGGAGGTTTCTGCATGAGTAGATGTCTCTACTCGATCTCCTCTCAGCTTCCCTTGTTGTGGCTATTGCACAACCTCCTGAAGTTGCTGCACCAATTGTGGCTCCTCCACAATTGTCTGAGACTTCCTCTGGTTCTGCATGTTGAGAGGTAATATACCCTCCCTCTCAACCACCAAGTCTTCATTAGTTGCCTTGTTGCTCAAGGCTTTGCATGCATCTTGAACGTCAAGAGCATACAAGTTCTTGACCCATGAACCAATCTACTTCACTTGTCTAGTGATGGTGTGTCTAAGGAAAACCTTTCCCTTACTGAAGACTACATCATAGCCTCTGTCTTCTAGCATCGCGTTCAACAAGTTTCTCTTCAATCCTAGTACATACTTGACATCGGTCAAGGTAAGGCAAGATCCATGCTCGCTATGAAAAATAACCATGCCTACACCTGAGACACTATACTTCTCATCATTACCCATCACTATGAGTATCTAGAGATCTTTCTCCTCCAAAATACTGAATAAACTCTTGTTGCGAGTCATGTGGAAAGAAGCTCCACTATCAAGAAACAAACCACTTCCCACCATGGATGAAACCATGCATGCGAAGAGTGTGAAATCCAACTCAAATTGTGAAGCAAGTGCCTCACCTTTAGATCCTTCCCCGAATCCCTTCTTGGATTTCCTCTGTGGACAATTTGCAGCATAATGACCCACCTCATGACAATGAAAGCATTGCACTTTCAATTTGTCAACCTTCTTCCCATCATTTGAAGATCTGGATTTGGAAAGAGAAACCTTCTCCTTCCCCTTCTTCACCTTACTGTCTAAGGCACAGTTATCCTCATCATGCATGGATGAAGAACTATCTCTGGGGCTCTATCTGATCTTTTCCTACATCAAATCTGACCATAGTCGTTCCCAATCTGGCAGTTTCTCCCTTCCATTCACTATGTCCTGGTAGCTATGCTATCTCTTAGGAAGGCCAAGGAGTGCTAGACTCATCATATCCTCATCCGATGTCATGACCCCTACACTTGCAAGCTCATCCCTGCATGTGATGAGCTTGGTCAGATACATAGAGATCATCTCATCCCTTTCACACTTGATCTTTCGAAGTTTGTCCTTCAATACCAACTTCCTCTGATCATTGTTATTCTGATATAAATCTTTCAATGTTTTCCACATTCCATGTGGAGTCTCCTTCCCATGGAGGCTTGAAATAATGTGATCTCGCACTCCCTCCAAGAGAATTCTCCTAGCTCTATCCATGCCCTTCCTCCATTCCACCTGCTCAGTCCTGTCAGTAGGGTTAGGAATTTCTTGATCAATGAAATCCTTAAGGCCATTATCTTCCAAAATTGCCTCCGTGCGATCCTTCCAAGCTATATAGTTTGAGCTGCCATCAAGGGCATACTCAAGCCTCAAACCATAGAATGCCATCAATGAAATAGATGTGATAAGAACTTGAGATCTATATATAATAAACTTTGAATTTCACTTGCTAGTATATTGTTCTTGCTTGATCACCTGTGCTCTGATACCATGTAGAAATTTCACCTGTAGCACAAATCGATATACGCAATGTCCTAAAGCATAATACTTGTTCTACTTCTACAAAACATTAAGCAGAAGCATAATCGAATTCATGAGCAACATCAAGTAGAAACATGCATAACTGATCAAGAGAAATAATACCACATAACAAAAGATATATCCAAGGGAAATCACCAACATAAAACCCCAACCATGTATTATCAATTAAGTGGAAATGCTCTTCACAATACAAAAATAATTAGCTCTCAAGCTATTCAATTCTCAATGAACTATGAAGATATGAAGATATGTCTCATGAACCAACCAAGCCCTATATATAAAGGCTTTACCTATGGTCCAATACCTATTTCCTTGCGTAGTTTGCTTAGGAAATAATAGCAAAAGCATATGCAATTAATTCCAAACATACCAAGTCAACCTATGGTCCAACTACACAATCCTTGAGGACACTAGTTCCTCAATCATGCAAAAACAACTTACTAGAAATTATTAAGCATCTGATAGTACATTGTCCCACATCTGATCTCAACTGGGTCTCTAACAGAATTTTCATGCAACAGTTATCCATGAGTGAATCCTCAGTTATCTAAAATAATAGTTTTCACATGCATGCAAGCATTAACAAATTATATTTTATTATTTTAACAACTTGTTAAAATAATCTAACTGGACTTGACTAGTAAGAACTAAGTCAATTGTTCTCTCATATAGAACTCATACTTATTCCCTTAATCAGTGGAGGAAATTAAGGATAAATTCCTTAATGAGTGGGCCAACTCATGTGCATGCTCACAAAGACTTCAAATTCAAATTTCCTTAACTAATTAACTCAACTGATTTAATTAATTAATATTTCCAGCTACTGTTAAGACCAAAATTAGTTTTACATCCTATAGATAGACTAGGGACTGCTATAAATAGGAAAGGACCTAGAAATGCTATTTTTAGAACTTTCTATTTTTAGTAGTTTCACCTCTCACCCAATGTGGGCAATGACCTCACTGGCCAAACTGCTATTTTTAGACATGCTATTTTTAGCAAGTCTATTTTTAGCACATTCTAAATTTAACATTTCTTGTTGCACATTTTCAACACATCCATGATGAGTGGATTAGCTTCTTTTTAGGGTTTCCCATTTGGAAGTGGTCATATACCACATTCCAATCCGACAATGGGGCCAATGCCTTTTTCTTTTACAAGTCAAGGTGGTAACCCCTTCTAGAGTTAGACAAACCCTACGGTTAGTGAAATAGGAGATGTGAATCGATTTTTCGGCCAACAAGGGAATGTGTCGTATTTTTCAGTTAATTCGTTTTAGAATTTTCCACCCTTTTCTAACGCATGGAATCCCTATCAGGGGCTATCAGCTTCTTTCAGTACTTCGTTAGGGGGTAACTTCACCAATTATAGAGGATTTTCGGTAGGAGTTGGTCAAACTCTAAATTTTACTGGACCACAAGGACCATTTTTTGGTTCAGTAGGCTCTACAAATTACTTCAGGCAACATGGTGCCTTTCAAAATCCAGGTCATTATTTTTAGTCCTTTGTGAACCCCACCCGCTCTGGATGGAATTCCCAAGGTCCCTCTCGACTTCCTTTTCTGGCCACGCTTAATTTTCCAGACTTAACTAAATTGACAAATGGTCCAATTAGGTACAATCTGGCTTGGCCTCTGGTCCCAACTAAACTTCCCTCGGATATTCCAAAGTTTGAAGGGAAGAGTGGTGAAGACCCAGGAGACCATGTGACCACATTTCACTTATGGTGCTCATCTAATTCCCTGATGAGTGATTCAATCAAGTTGACGTTATTCCAGCGCACCCTAACCGGAAATGCGACCAAATGGTATATAGAGTTTCCAGGGGGTAGTTATACTTGTATCTGTGATTTGGCTAATATATTTTTGAAACATTTTCAGTTGAATGTCCAATATGAAGCTCGAACTAAACTTCTAGCTAACTTTCAACAAGACATCGCAACTCACATTTCAGATCATATTCAGGAATGGAGAAGGAGAAAAATACTTATCAAAGCTGAAATTACACCAGAGTTCCTTCTCGAATGGTTTCTCAAATCTTTACAACCTGAGATCTCAAAGGACATGTCTCTTTCCAGTGTTTATTCGGAAGAGCAGGCTATTTTTCGAGCCCAGTAATTAGAACTGATATATTCTTAGTTTGGGACTCTTCAGAAAATTCTACCTGATGCTCCTAGATCTAAAGTCAATTTAGCCAAATCGAAGCTAGGCCCCCATGCCGATGGTATAGTTGGACCAATTGATGTTAATAAGGTGAACCTTTTGAATCAATTGCAGCAGTTGTCTTTACAAACTGCTTCTTCTAACCAGGCAGCATTATCTACACCTACATCTTCCCAACCTACCTCTATAAACATCGTCTAAACCTCTAACCCTCAAAGAAATCAACAATCTGATGGGAAGAGGAAGGGACGAGGTAAGAAGAAGAACCAAGAATGGAAAGGCAATGCAAAGAAACTTGACAATGGTGCCGGTGAGGGTAGAAAAAAGTCCAAGAAACAGGTAAAGTTTCAATGCAAGTTATGAAATGGAGATCATTTAACTCACCTCTGCCCTAAGATACAAGATGCTCAGCGCTTATTAGTGCAACAAGGGTCCTCTAGCTCCCAAGTTGTTCTGACTAACCCTTTTCCCCAAGAGCAGCAATTACTTTCTAGCACGAATTCAAACACTAGTACCTCCACAGGGGGCAACCAAGAAGGGAAAATTCCTCAAATCTTTATATGATGAACTCTCATGACGATGTTGCTACATGAGCATGCGATTATGGTGAAACGGAAACATCTAAGGCTAAATCTGTTCCCAAAGCCATAGACCCACTTCATATTGAGTGAACCTCTATTGATTTTATACCTCAGATACCGAAAGGTTCCACAAAGCACACGACTATTAACCCTAATGCTAGGGTAGCCTAGAACTACTCAGTTGTAGAAGGTCTGGCTCAAAATCCTTGTGCTGTGTCTGCATTGGAGGTACTCTAGTCGTGCCCTATTCAGAGAAGTGCTTTGCTTTCACTGATCGGTGTGGTAGATCTAAAGAATTCTTTAGTGCTCACTTTTGATATGCTAAATGTCAAAAAGATACTTCCTCACCCTATGGCTTTCCAAATAAAGTCCACTTACTGAAATACCAATATTTTTTGGACAGTTATAGATGAGGGAGCTTCCACATGTGTGATTTCTATGTCATGTTGGAAGGCCATTGGATCACCTTCAGATGTTCCTTCACCGTCTCTCTTGACAGCATTTGATGGGCATTCTCATAGGCCACACGGGATTATCTCGGCCTTTCCTATATGTGTTGGGGGAAAGGTTGTAAATATTGAGGTAGAAATTGTCGATGCCAACCTGGATTATAACCTCCTCTTAGGCAGGAATTTGATTTATGAAATGGATGCCATAGTTTCATCATTATTCTGCATTCTCTATTTTCCTCATGAGAGGAGGATTGTTAAAATTGATCAGTTGGATTATTCTCCAGGTGACTCCCACGCAACTTTGAATTCTACCATTCCATTGGTGGACAATTCCCGTCAACCTATTGAGAATTTAGGAGTTGGAATGTACTCTTCGTTAATGGGTATTTTTTATCTTCCTGCACCTACAGCTAGAATTAATGCAATTTCATCCTCTAAGTGACCTTCATGGAAAGAGTTGTTTCGAACTCATTATTTTTCGGACCCTTGGACCTTACCTTCATCTACCACCACGTTAGATGGTGGGCAGGTTGGTGGAATGGAATTTCCCATGTCTGCAGTGGAACTTAGCTATCAATCTCTCATTAACACTGCAGACAACCATCCCACTCCTTTTTCACAAGAGGAGTTAGATGGCAATGTGGCTCCAGCTTGGACCCTCTATTCTACTTCAGCTCTAGATTGCTTGGATATAGTCTTACCATCTCAAGAAGAAAATTTGGAGGCAATGATGGGTGTGCCAGATTGACCACGGGAACATTTACATCATTGTTCATATTTTCTTTCCCCATTGCAGGAAGTTGAATCTAGGTTCTCTAATCTATCTACTAGTGATGTTTGTACAGTTTCAAACCCTTTGGCTCCAGCACAATTTTCTTCTAAAGGTATCATGTCAGTTATCTCACGAACTGTACCTGTAAACATCTCTAGGAATCCTAACATTATTGAAAACGTCTTCATCGGAGCTGATTTTTCCCTTGAAGAAATCCAAATCTACACCAATCTCTTTAAAGAGTTTCGCGATGCGTTCGCTTGGTCTTATGAGGAAATTGCTGGAATTGATCCATTTATAGTCCAGCATGAAATCAAGACGTATGAAAATGCCAAACCTGTTCATCAAAAACTTCGACCGGTCAATCCTCGAAAAGTGGCGGCTATTAAAGCTGAAGTTCAAAAGCTGCTTAAGGTGGGTTTCATATACCCCATTCCTCTAACTAAGTGGGTTTCCAATCCAGTCCCGATAGATAAGAAGCAAGGAATGATCCAAGTGTGTATCAACTTTAGGGATTTGAATAAAGCTTGTCCAAAAGACAATTACCCCATGCCTTTTATTGATCAATTTTTTTATGAATGTACGAGTAATGAAATTTTTTCATTCATGGATGGACTCTCTGGTTACAATCCAATTACTATCTGTTCAGAGGACCAACGCAAGACAACCTTTATATGTCCCTGGGGCACGTCTGCATACAAGAAGATGCCTTTTGGTCTTAAAAATGTTGGAACTACTTTTCAACGGGCCATGTCTTATGCTTTCCATGACATTGAGCATGTTATCGAAGCATACTTGGATGATTTAGCTGCTCGTTCTAGCAAGAGAATTGATCATCCAAGCCACCTTCGGTTAGTTTTTGAGAGATGTCATTTTTATACAATCCGGTTGAATCTAAATAAGTATGTTTTTGTAGTCACATCTGGTCAGCTATTAGGATTCATCGTATTGACTGAAGGGATTTGTGTTGATCCTTTTACGGTTAAGGCAATAATTTAGTTGCCTCCCCCGTCTTCCATTTGTCAACTTCAAAGTCTTCAAGGAAAGGAAAATTTCTTGAGGAGATTTATAGCAAATTATGCTGAGATTACCAAAGGATTTATGCATTTACTTAAGAAGGGAGTTCCATTTTATGGGATGACTTCGTGCAATGATCTTTTGATGCTTGGAAAAAAGCATTAACCTTTACCCCATTATTGAGTCCACCAGATTATGGCAAAGATTTCCTTTTGTATCTCGCTATGGTAGAATCAACCATCGGTATGGTTCTGGTTCAGGAGGATGATGCTCTCAGTGAGCATGTAATCTACTACTTGAGTCGAGGCTTAGTAGGACCTGAGCTATGCTATTCTCCCATCGACAAATTGGCCTTGGCAGTTATTCATGCTGTCTAGCGACTTCGTCATTACATTCTGCTATGCAAATCGTTCGTCTTAGAGGCTGTAAATCCTTTTCAGTTTCTCCTCAGTAGGTGAGTGATTAGGGGCAAATATAATCAATGGATTGTTATTTTTCAAGAATTCGATCTCGAGTTCTTGTCAACTAAGTCTAGGAAGTTATTAGTTTTTGTGGAATTAATTTCGAAGCTGCCTTGTGAGGAGGCTATTGTTTATGAGGAAATTTTTCCCGACAAAGATTTATTCCTCATTTCTTCATAAGATCCCTGGTACAGAGATATCATTATATATCTCCAAACTTTGAAGTTTCCACCTATTTTCTCCAAATATGAGCGTCGAAAGTTACATCACCTTGCCAAAAAATATGTTATCATTGGTGATACATTATATCACAGAAGGGTTGACTCAATCCTTAGGCGTTGCTTAACTTTGGAAGAAGTTGAGTCTATTCTTAATTATTGCCACAGTGGAGCTTGTGGTGGTCATCTATCAGAGCTTGCAACAGACCAAAAAATTCTGCTTGCAGGGTACTTCTGGCCTTCAATTTTTAAAGACTATATTGAAGTGGTCAAACGTTGCCACCCTTGTCAAATCTGTACTCAGAAAATGCACGCGCATCTAGCTCCACTTTTTCCTATTATCACTATTGGCCCATTTACAAAGTGGGGCACTGGTTTTACTACTTGTAATCTACCTTCGGCGGTGAATCACAAGTACATCATTGTGGCCGTTGAATACTTTATGAAGTGGGCTAAGGCCATGCCTACTTACAAAAATGATATTGAAACAACAACCTTTTTTCTCTTCAACCAAGTTATTTCATGATTTGTTATCCTAAGAGATATTGTCACTGACCATGGTAGTCACTTCCAGAATCAACTCATGACCGAATTGGCTCTCTAGTTGGGCTTCTGGTAGAAGCATTCATCGCCATATTATCCTCAGGCTAATGGGAAATTCAGAGCCGTGAATAAGTCCCTTAAGACTATCATGCAAAGGACAATTAATAAAAATCGATCCAATTGGCACATCATGTTTTACCTAGCACTCTGGGCATATCAATCCTCAGTTAAGATTGCCACTGGCTTTACTCCTTTTCAATTAGTTTATGGGTTGGAATCTATTTTTCCTATCGAATTTGAAATTCCATCAATTAAACTAGTCATAGAACTTCTTCCAGAGATGTCTAGTCTCGAAGAATGCCTCGTTCATTTGGAACATCTTGATGGGTAGCGTCAATATGCAGTCATAATAAATGAAGCCCATAAGAAGAGGGTTAAAACTCAGTATGATAAAGTTGTCTGTCCTCGGGTTTTTTCTGAAAGCGACCTTGTCTTAGTCTATGACCAAGAAAAATATGCCCTGGGGGCAAGAAAATTCAAGTCTATGTGGTATGGTCCATTTGTAGTCGAACAAGTTTTGGGAAAAGGGAATTAATTTATTTTGAAGGCAACAAGCTGGCGGAGCCCTGAAATGGGCTCTACCTTAAAAATTATTTTTCTTAGGCTTCGGTCGAGCAATTGTTTGTTTGTATATATTGTATCTTTGTACATATTTGTCTAGAATTTTGTGATATCAACATTTTTTGATCTTCTTTGGCAGGTGTTGATGGATGATTCGATATATTTCGGATTTTCTGATGGTGCAAGTCGGCACACTCAGAATCTTGCTTCCAGAGCTTGGGTGATTTATTATCCATATGGCCAGTTAATGTTATCGAGGGGAGTATGTATTGGCCCTGCTTCGAATAACATTTCTGAATATACTATTGTTATTAATTTACTATCCAAAGCAATGTCGTATGGGATTGATTCATTCCTAGTTTATCTAGACTCACAGTTGGTAGTGTTGCAGTTAAATAACATTTATCAGGTTCGTGATCCTTATTTATATCACCAATTTTTGAGAGTGAGAGTGTTGCAATGATCATTTATTTATATTACATATGTTCACATTCCACAATCTGAGAATTCATTAGCAAACTCTATTGCTAATCAAGCATTATATTAGCATATTAATCATTCATCAAATTAAATAACATCAAAAGTCAAATATATATATTTATATATATATAATCGCTTGTATATGAATAGAATGTTCAAAAATTAATATAAAAAATTGGGGCAAGATGCCCTCAAAATTTGGGTTCATGCCCATAATCATGTCCAGTCATACATAGGTATGTTTATTGACCTGGCTCAGGATGAGTAGCTAAAAAGTTAACTATTGCATTGGGTACACAACAAAGTATCTAGACCCAGTCCCATGGTACCCCTACCATGTGGCACTGCATCTCCTCAAGTAGATCCTGTATGGCTATCATAGGTACCTGGTGAGTTAGTCTGACTAAGATTCTCTGAACTACATATAGGACTCTCTCTGTCTCAGCTGCTACCTCTTTGCCTCCTCTTCGGCAACGCCTGTGCCTTAGAAATTCATCTGGTCTTACAAGATGCACATCTGGAACATGGTCATTTTGTCAATATGTTGTCTCATCATAAATATTTCTAAGTTCATTTCATATTAAAAAATTCAAAAAATCTTAAAAATTCACAAAAAACTTAAAAATTGTTACCTATGCCT
The DNA here is from genome assembly GCA_000404065.3 of Pinus taeda. Taxonomy (NCBI): domain Eukaryota; kingdom Viridiplantae; phylum Streptophyta; class Pinopsida; order Pinales; family Pinaceae; genus Pinus; species Pinus taeda. The sequence goes on from APFE030003455.1 coordinate 116,832, forward strand.
CCCCATGTTGCTTTTGGTGGCAACATTAAGTTTGGATCTCCTCGAAAATCCATACTGACATACGAGTAGTCATCGACTGCAACGATCTATTGATCCCACCAGGTGAAAAAGTCATCATTGGAAGTCATCCTAGGCATGTCTCCACCTCCAAGGCATTTCATCAAGTCCACCCATCTACCCATTCATGGATTTCTTGGGCTGCTAATGGACACTGATACTTTGGGACATAGCCCAAGTACCTTATCGAAGAAGAATGAGCATAAGTTAGTCCCATTCCAAAATTCTTCGTCTGACCCTTCTGAATAGAGGTCAATTGGCTCTTCTTGTTGGTCAGAAGAGGCATGCACCAATCGAATACTGTGGTAAGGAATTCCACTGCCAAGCTCATGGACATTGATGATGCCTGATGTTGATCCATATACCCCTGCAATGGTAAATAGCAGAATCCTCAGAGATAAACTTTCCATGTGTTTGATTGGAATTTGACTTCCAATCTTCTCTGGGTGTCTAGGATAGTATATATGCACCTAGTCTTCTACTGAAAGATTACTTCTTGTCCTTCCATTCGAATGCATGACCTCCCCTCTTCGCTAGAGACCTGTAATAAAGTAGATGTATTCAACCTCAATCCATCGAGGCATCTGGTCTACAATGAAGGCATCATCCTCTGCACTCCAGTAGTGGATCAGTAGTTCGAGCAAGCGCGTGCTGGCTTTCATGTTTGGCATTTTGAAGAATTTTGATAAGCCACATCCTCTCAGAGTGTCTAGTGCATTTCGGTCATTCATTACCTCATTATCAAATGTGGTATGCTCTCTTTCCCTCCATGTGATGGTCATCCAACAAAAAATTTGAGTTTCAACCATTAGTTTTTTAACTCACGTACACGCGGGTTCCCTTTACACACAGTCGCATGTAGGGCTATCATATATGCGGGTTGATCACATCCAACTCGTGTGTATGCAGAGTTGGATTTTTGGGCATAAATTCCTGCGGTCAAAACTAAAAGAAAACTTATAAAAACTATCATAAAACATTACAAGCATGATTTGAGGTTACCTGATAACTTTGGGGCAATTTGAATGGTCCAATTGTTCAGAGGAAAGCTTGCCCCTTTTTGCTTCACAGCTCTTTGCTCCAATCAGAAATGAAAAAACTGTGAGTCCAAAAGTCATTATATAACTTTGAAATTGAAAAATATTTTTTCAAAATGATTTTTGTCTCATGGATTTTTTGACCTATGGGCTTGGATTGTCAAGATTAGGTTGTTTTTTCAGGATATTTTAGAAACCTTCTTCGAGATGTTATTTTGGTCCCATGACTGCTGACCTGTCATGGCAAGTATCATCCACTCACTGGCATATAGGTTAGGGAAAACCATTTTTCCGCTGCATCTTGCATACTAGCCTCCATTCCATTTATACATTAGCCATAGGGTCAAACCCATAGTATCTTGGTTAGCAAACCATTTTCACTCGCCAATTTTTTTAAAAGATCATGATGCAATGGTAGAGCCATCCTTTATATGGGAATTTTAGTTAGAACCTCGCTGAAATTGGTTGCCCATGCTATGATACTGAGTAGGCTCGGGAGTCCTCTTTAGTCCCATCATGACTGATGCGTTGAAGACACATTCTCCTTTCTTCTGCATTGATTTCTGGCCTTATAACGTAGAGGCTCCTTTGTGTTGAGTTGTACTGCTACATTGCATTTTGGCTATTTGCACCTTTTGGCCTTGAGCCGGCTTCACTTGGACTCATGTTTAAGCCACTTATCTAACCATGTATTCTACAAAATCAACCATGCAATCACTTATCTTCTGCAACTTGACACATCCTTTTAGCCATCGAAAGAACATCCCTTTGAGTGTCCTTGACCAGTTTCGCCTCCCTGCATTGAGCATAGGAATTTTCCCCTCCCAGGAACTAGATCATCTATTTCTATGACACTGGTTCTTTCCACTGTACTATAACATTCTTTTATTCTTAAAGAAAAAGACAAAAAAAATATATATTCCAAAAAGAGCGAGAACGAGACAACATTTCCATATTTTGTTGGCAGCTAGAGTCAGTCGCGTCACCCTTGAACAAAGCACTCAAAAGAAAGTCTCTCCTCCATTTGGGCGGGATTTAGTTTGACTTAGGTACGCCTTAACCTTGTTATTGAGTCAGTACTCCTCTGATTGGTTACCTCTTCCAATCATATGGAGAGTATTCTCATGCCTCTTGCATGATGAACTTATACAGAGTTATCATATGTTGCCATATAGTCATCATTGAGTCATGCTTTTGTTCAAGGGAAGTAAACCTGAGTCGGCCTCTCTGCGGTGTCTCTTGACCTATTTTTCAGTCGACCATTCTTGGTTGTCAGTGTCATGTTTGTCATCACATCAGTTATATTGGTCCTTTGCTCGTGCTAGTTTGAGAAGGTCTCCATTGACTTCTTGCTAGCAGGTCTTGTCCTTATCGACTACGACATATTGCTCTGAGGGCAGACCTAGAGCTGCACCCTGACACTATTTTCATTATTGATAGGTCACCTTGTGCTCAACATCGATCAATATCATGGGTCTTTGACTGAGTGGTTTCCCTTGTGTTTGACATCATCTTTCATTATCACACATTGGGATTCGTGCAGTGTCTTGGTTTCCATTTGACCCTATTGGTATATTCCTCACCTCTATGTCAACTTTCATTATTGGTTGGTTTATATGGTTTCTACCATGTGCTAGCTACATCTTCTGTACACTAGAAACGTGCCTCGGTTGGGTTACAACATCTTTTTCGTCCAATTCCTTCCACATTATTGGCCTACGAGTTACACTCGCGCTAGATTGATGAAGGATGCCTTAATGCCTTCCTTCTCTGGAACAAAGATCTAGAGTCCATTTGGCAATACCTTGGGGTTTTCAAACATCAGTGGTAGATCCCTTCGCTATCGACTGTGGGAAACCATCATTGTCCCCTGATTGATAGATTCTTCCAGGTGTTCGACTTCAGCTCATTTATTCGCACTTGTTAGATTGTACTGGGTATCTTGACTCTCATTATCATTATCGGTGAGTAGTCTCACATTTGTTAACAGTATACATCAATAACCAGTAATCAAACAATTTCTCATATGGTCAACCTCAAATCATTTATTCCCATTGTGTAGAAATGTACCACGGCAGTCGATGAAGACCTTGGATTGCATCAGCGTGTTTTGGTTCACTTGTCAGTTGCTCCCATTGTTGCTAGTTGACACCATCCACCGTATATGTTATAGTTCTTCACAGCGACGTCTTATATGCTAGCATCCAAGTTGTGATGTAGTATCATTTTATTCCATCATATTCATTTGGTACTATTGGGATCAGTTTTTGACACCAATGATCAGCTTCATCCTTCAACATCATTGATCGTCTTCTTATATGTGATATTCAGACATGTACTTTTTTCGATCATGATTAGATGATCCATCATGTAATTTTAGTTCTTTATACTTGTATACATATTGGATCCACTTGTACTTGATATGCAGACATTCTTTACTTTTTCTGAGCATGGGTATGCCCGCCTCAAACAGCAGTTTCTTTCTGATCTCTTTTGATGGCTTGGCAGGCTGAATTCTAGTGAAGTCCTTCTCAGTCTTGACAATATTCTTTCCATACAATTAATACATTTCGGCCATCATGTACCCCTTCTGACCTGATATATTTTAGGGGGCATCTACATAGCATCATTTACCACCCTTGGTATTTTGATGCTTGGTTTATGGCCTAGAGCAACCCCTCCTTCCAAACTTGGTCCAAATATATTAAAAACAGTGTTTTATTCCGTGTATGCTACTTTTCCCTGAGATAAAAGTTGTACACGTGGGTCAGTCAATACCCAACCTGCGTATATGTGTTAAAACACTTTAAAAAATTAAATGTCCTTAATTATGGGTGGAGTTCACAGGTTCTACCTATTGATTGCCTCCTATTGCCCATGGCCCAACTATTTCCCAACAAAAAAACTAATTGGGAGAAGTATAAATAGACTTTTATGGGAAGGCTTTAAGGAGGAGAAGAGATAGAGTTATTATACTGAGATTATCCCTGACTGAGTCTGATGAATTCTTGTGCCTCATGCACTTCCCAAAGCTTCAGGAAACCCTTGTTTCCTTGATTATAGATATTCTCCCTCTTGCTTGAGATATCATTGTGTTGGTTATGGAAGAAGATTGTTGAAGGCTAGGATAGGACAAATCTAAAGGACAGTTCTGCTTGGAGCTAGAAGAAGAAGACTCAGGTGAATTCTCTCCATGTTATTTATAGCTTACTGGAATAAAACAAATGTTGTCTTGTTTCTGAAATTAACTTTGTTTATGCATCAAATTATGTTGTAATTCATGTATGAATGTTGTTTTGATGTATGATCAATCATTTGCTTATATGATGTAAAGCTAATTTCGTGAATAAGTTTTACCTCTATACTACTATGCATGTTCGAATTGAATGATTTTCAGGCTTGAAAAACATCAGGAGTTGCAGAAGGTCTAAACCCTGTGGGAACTACTTGAACGAAGGAAAATCGGGTATGTTCACTCTTACGTAGTTTGATTATACAAGCATTTTTCCTGAGTTGTATGAGTGTTTCTTGTTGTAGTTTGCTTCTACTCTGTTGGGGTTCTAACCCAAAGCCCTAGGGTACTTATTCCTGAAACAGCCACGTGGCCCAATGAAATGGTGCCATGTGCCACCTTGGTAGTAACCAAATGAGTTGTGTCAGCCCAAAACTCGGCATCAATGGTCAAGTTTAATATGGGCATCCATTTCAATTTATAAATGGTGTTTAAAAAAATGGAAACGAATGGTTATTCAAACGATGTTTATTTGCAACCATAACCATATATTGTCATGGCAGATGGACATAGTTGACGCAGTGAATATCAATAGTTACAAAAAAATTGGTATCGATTATGTGATTATACCTTCAGAGATGTTACAAACAGTTATATGATAATAATGGTTTGTTGAAAAATGTGGCAAGAAATTCTTAATTTGATTTTTCCTTGATTAAATTGAGAAAATTCAAATTTCCACATTAGCAGACAACTTGGATGATGTTAACTTGTGTGACATGGCTTTTTTCACCCAGTTTACTCAGTAAATTCGATTTGGAAGAGTTAGACTTCAGTTCTACATGTTTGATTGCTAATTTGTAGCAATCAAGGTTAGTTATCTTAGGTTGCTTTCAGTTAAACTAGTTCCAACTTTTCGAGCAACTAGTGGAAGGTCAGTTAAGAAGTGGGACTTCAGTCAAACTCAATTATCATCCAATTAACTAATCAATCAGCCCAAAATAGATAGTGCATGTAGAGAATTCGAATTACACAATTGAGGTGGAGATCCCAAGGCAGTGTAACATTAGTTGTAGACTAGTCTTGATTATACATGTGTTGCATGTAGTCAAATGATCAGCCTAAGGAATTGTGCAATTCAATTAGAGGAATTTCCTAAATAATAGGGCTAAATCCTCAAGGAACAACACAAGGAAATAGGAGCTCAAGCATAGGGAAATTTTGACTAATTTTAGGTCATAAGCCTTCAGTGAGCAGAGAGATAGGTTGTGCACTTGCAGGGTGAGCTTAGTTGAAAAAATAAATTGTAATACATCTTTATTAATTTGATTAATGCAAGCATGCATTTGAGGTTTTAGCATATTTCTTTTCCCTTATAAAAATATTTGTTGCATATGTGTTATTTCTTCTCATCTGTCTGAGATTTTTGTTCTAAATTGTGAATTAATGTCCACAGAGCAATAGTGTAGGTTTGTGTCTTGTGATTTTGATTAAAAATTCATGACCAGTTGCAAATATTGTAGGTTTTAACCCCGTACAAAAATTACCTGCATACGAATTCTAAATCACAGGAAAAATAAAAATGCGAGAGCATAACACATATACACAGAGATTTCCCACTAGATCTCAAAACCGAGACTACTAGCTTGATTTTTCATTATTTTCTTTTCAATGTTACAATACATATTTATACATGTCGAAGCATCCAATACCA
>APFE030003459.1:0-12227 GCA_000404065.3 Pinus taeda
AGCTGGATGTCAAAGCTATAGAACATTGTTGTTTTGTCCACTACTGAAGCAGAATACATTGCTGCTTGTCATGCTTGCAAAGAAGAGATTTGGTTGAAAGATTTGTTTGGTAAATTTGGTAGGTTGCAGGACAACATCAAGTTATTTTGTGATAGCCAAAGTGCAATACATTTGGCTAAGAATCCAGCCTACCATAGCAAATCAAAGCATATTCCAATTAAGTACCATTTTGTAAGACAGGTTATCACTGAAAGGGGAGTCTCTCTTGAAAAGGTGCATACAAAGGAGAACTGTGCAGACATGTTCATGAAACCAGTTTTGTTGGAGAAGCTACGCTGGTGTTTGGCTTCTTTTGGCTTGCAGAAAAGATAAAATAATAATAACAGGGCATCAGGCGAATTGTTGTCAAGGTGGAGATTGTTGAGATTTTTTCTATTTTAGTAAAAATAGACAAAATCCCAGTGTGTGACAACAATAGAAAATCTGTTGCTGGATTATCTCCAGGTTGTTGGGAGCAAATTAATGCATCCTAAATTTGATGTGAGAGCAGTTGGGTTCTCTCTGCTATAAAATAGGTTGTCATACGGATAGCTGGGAGAGTGTGAGAGTTTCATTGATGTAATCTCCAATTTGATTAATATATTCCTGATGCCTATGTTTGGTGGACGTAGCCCAGATTGGTTGGGTGAACCACGTTAAAACTGTCTTTTATGTGTTTGATCTTCTACTGTGTGTGTTTTAATTTATGTTTCCTATGCACCTGATCCAACAATGTAGTGCAAAGTACAAGTTGGTTCCAACTACGTACTGTGAAGTTCCACTAGTTGGCCTTTCACCTTAGCCATTGCACAGGCTCTCCCAAACCATTGTCGAGGTTGAACTGAACGTTGTGTAGTTCCAAGCCACAAGCTTCAACTTTGGTTGTTGGGAATGCATAGTTTGTAGTTCCCATAGGTAGCCAATCCCTCTTGTCAATGAGAATTGTGCAATCCTCCCCATCAGATTCTAATTTTCCATCTTGAACATGCCTTGTAAGTAGATTTTCTTAAGACTAATATTTTCTTTCCAAGTGTCTTTTATGTCTAACATGATCCTGTCATTTTAGCAGGGACTTCACAGGCTGCTCCACAGATGATAGTAACTCCAGAAGAAACATCAACAGAAGGCAACAATCCCATGAAGGACAAGGGAAAGAGGAAGATTGTCAACAATCCATAGGGAGAAAAAAGTTGCAAGATGAAAGAAGATCCTATTATCATGAAAGAATATTTGGCAGCATAAGAAAAGAGGAAGAACAAGATACAAAGGGTGGAGCGGAGGAAAAGAGAAAAGCATAGCTTGCATGAAGCAAAACTGAAGTTGCAGAAGATAAAGCAAAAGTTAAAGGAAGAATAGGAGCTGAGGAGGAGAGAATGAGAAGAGAAGTAGAAGAAGGAAGAAGAACAAAGGAAAGGTGTAACGACAGAGGAAACAATGTCGATAGAGGTTGAAGAGCAGGAACAAAACCAACCAACAACTGAGGAGAAAGGTGAACATATGTAGGATCAAGAGATTTCTCAACATATTGAGCACTTGATTGAAATGATAGACATGGAGATGGAATAGGAGCCATAGAATAAAGATTTTGATCTAATGTTGAGCACAACACAAGTCATGACTTAGTCTCCACCACCTCCAATAGTAGAGGCAACCCTGAGCGAGGAAGGGGGTGTTGTTCCCCTAGAAGATGATATGATAATTGATGTGTACAATATGTCATTCGATGAGTTCCAAAAGCGGATTGTACAAGAATGGAGAAAGCATTTTCCGGATGATCATGCATCACCTCTAATCGTTAGAGAAAGGGTGATAGTGTCGGACACCAGGAAGTATCCAAATGCCATTGCCAAAACTAACTTGGCCTATGTAGGAGCAACAAGATCAAACATTCAGTATTTGATGACCGAGAATGAGCAATTGGCACAGTACTTTAAGGTTACAAGGCAAGAGGCAGAACACCTCCACGTAGCAACCCAATATGTAGTTTCTGCAAAATTTTACTTACAGGAGATGAGAGCATCGATACTTGTTGAAGTATCAACACTCAAAGAAACCATGCAGAAGATCTATGAGGGGTTTGTCACCGTACATAAAGAAGTTGTCTGTTTGCATAACTTACAATAGTAAGGAAAATTGTTTGTTAAAACTCTAAAGAACATGCAAGTTCCCATTTCCTGTGTGGAAGAGTGGTCAAAGAAATACAAATGGGCACCTCTTGACTTAGTGAACAAAATGAAGCCATGGGTAGAGCTGGAGAAAGAGAAAGTTCGGATGTTGATTCAGAACAACAAGGAGCTTACCTCATTTATTGGTAGCATTCTGGCATCATATGTATGGTTTTTCAGTAGTTTGTATGTCTTGGTGAGAACACACCAGATTCCATCAGTCGATTCACTCACCAAAGCCAAATCCAGGAATAAATTCTAATAGGAGATCAAAGAGTACTTGGAGCAGTTGAAACAGATTGCCACCAAGGAGGATTTAGATTTGAACAAAGAGAACATGCAAAAGTACATAAGTGGTCCTATCCAAGTCAAAACAATGTTGCTCATTCTTAAGAACAAACTTGAAACTGGTTCCAAGACATTGTACCTGGATGTCGTGGAGGCTAGAGTCCACTTCCAACTAGACACCATCACACAATTTGGGGACATCATCACACAATATCAAGCTTGGCACAAATATGTGACCGAGAAATACCAAGTAGAGGTTGTTTATCTACATTTATCCCAAACTCAATCATCAGAGTGCTATGTCTTGTTAGGCTCTCAAGTTGTCTTGACCCTATTTTGTCTTATATGGGTACAAGTGTAAAATGTAATATTATTTGGAATTATGCTGTAAGTGAAATTCCAAGTGTCAATATTGGAATATGAAGAGTCATGATGTAATGCAATCAGTCTTTTTTGTAAATAATCTGAAGATTCATAAGGGTAGTCCAAAGGTCACATAGGGGAGTTGAAGAGTCACCCCCTCTTATTATAAATAGAACCTCATAACTTATGTAACAAGATTTTGGGAGCCAAGGTTTTGGATATTCTTAGGCTTAAAGGAGCTTGGGAGTATTGTGAAGAGCCTTGGATTCTACGTAGCATAGACCAAGTATACTTATTTGGAGGAGCAAGTGTTCTTGACTTTAATGTTCCACTATTTGGGCTAGTGGTCTTTCAATGGTGTATGTATGAGTGGAAATTTCACTTATAATAATAAAATCAGATCCAACACGCTTTCATGCATATGTTGTGGATATAGTAGGACTATTCTTGTTGTATTTACAATGTATGTTATTTAACTTACGCTTAATCTTATGAACTATTTCATTTGCATTTGTATGAATCTCATTAGATGCGTATTGTTGTATTAATTCATCACTTTAACTTGTGGAATATTCTGCATCTTAGCTTGTGATGTCATTATGCTCGTGTGTTCCTTTCAAGCTGCATAATGTTACAGGCTTCCAAAGGGTGCACTTCCTTTTCCATTCATGTGTTGGAACCTTCATGCATCACACTTGACGCTCCGCGGGGTCACATACTTTCTCTCACCTAAAGTTACCATACTTTACTCTGTGCGTTTTCGCAAGTCAAGGCATAACATTACCACCCACTATTGTGACCCCTACTCTAAACGGTGTGAGGTCTGGTTGGGAACTCATATTAGGGAGATCCCCTTAATGTTGGCAGGTCCAACACCATCAACAACCCTGTATGTCTAAAATTGAAGAAATTAGCAGTTAAACTGAGGTTCTCACCTTAGAAAAAACAAACCAAAGTATGAAGACAATATGAACATGTCAAGAAGACGTAACAAAAGTAAAATATAGGTAAAAATATAAATTCATGGATGATTAAGAGATGAACTTAAATAAAGTTCTAAATCTAAAAATATTAGCTCTAATTATTTATATGCATAACTGAATTAGCAAGAAGGTTGTTGTTGTTATTGTTGGTGTGTGTTGGTGAATTAATCAAAGATTAGAGAAGGTGTCGAAGGTGTTGAAGGTTATTTTTGTTGATTGCATGAGCTGGGATTGTTTTGTTTTATGAGAAATAGGCTCTCATGATTTAAGTTTGAAAATGAGATGAAAGATGAATCAAGTTGGTTAAGCAAGTGACAACTTGAAAATCAGGGGTTGTAGCTCCTTCCAGGAGTGGCTAGTAAACAATCATGGGTAATAGCTCCTTTCAATGGTAGTTTATAAACCAGGGGAAATATCCCCTTTCAATGGTAGCTGATAAACCAAGGGTGGTAGCTCTTTTCAGTGGTAGCTCGTAAATTAGGGAGTAGCTCCTTCCTTCTGGTGGATGTAAGATAACATTTAAAACGAAAGTTTAAGCTTTCCTTTGTAAAAGCAATTGAAGAAAAGATTAAATAATCTACGCATTTAATATGTGCTTCTTGTTTTGATTCTTGTGATGCTTATATGTATGGTTTCTGAAGTGTTTATTGGTGTTTTAATATTCCTTACTTTTTGAAAGAAAGTTCTAAAATCATCACAATATTAATTCACCCCCCTCTCAGTATTATCTTGGTTTCTAACAATAATTTCTAGTGTAAAGATGGGAAGAGATTAAACTTTGTCACACTTTCCATTTATCGATGATGTATTGTTCTTTGTAAAATGGGATTTGAGTTACGATAGAAATTCATAAGAAATTCTTGAATTGTGTAGATTATCCATAGCTATGGAAGTCAAATTTCCTTTAGGGATGCACTTGTGTTTTATCAATTTATCATTATTGAGTGGAAACCATGAGTGTGAATGTAGGGGAAGCAACAATTGACATTCCTAAACATGATATATCCTTTTTAGGTTAACACATATAGTTAAAAAATAGGTTTTGCATAAATTTGCATTCAAAAAGCATGGCCTTGAATGGTGCTTGAATGAGGGTTTTAAATATTTTTGTCTATGCATGAAGTTGGGTTACACTTTTTGGAAATATAGGGCATGTTGTGGGTGGAAAAAAACAACTCGATTGAGTCATTTTAAGCTCTTGATTGAGCAATATTTGAGCCCTCAATCGAGATGTTTGAGGGATTACAGATAACTTGATTAAGAATTAAAACAAACCTTAAATCAAGCTCTTGTGTAACCCAAGGCTATCTAGGAGCTTAATCGAGATAATGGCTCGATTAAGCAATAGGGTCGACGGAGCCATGGTTTTGAAATTTTCCACCAATACAACCTTGGAATGGAATTAAAAAGATTGGCACAATCAAGCCTTAATCAAGCTATGGTCTTGATCAAGCCTTAAATATTTATCAAGATATGGTCTCGATCAAACCTAACAATCTAGATAGAGTTATAAGCTATATCTAGCATTAAAGCTAGATTGAGCCTTAAAGCTAAATCAAGCCTTTATTTAACCACGTTAAGTGATCGATAGACGGCTTCTTAAGCCCTTAATTGAGTTATTTGAAATTTTATCTCAAGCACTTGATCAAGCTACTGAGGGCCTAAAAAACAGGGTTTTAGCTCCCCTTCTGCAGATTTCTCAGCAACACCATTTTGTACCCTGGTGGATTTAGGGTCAAAAATATCCTTAAGTGGCGGAGTTGATAATGTTGGATTCGCAAAAGAATCCTCGATCTAATGGAATATGAGTTTGACACTTTTATATTTATATGATATTTTTCCTCTAATTTCTTTTAAACATAATGCTTGAGATTTTTTGGACAGTTTCAAAGGGGCTGAACAAAAAATCAATAACATAAAATATACACAATAAAAAAATTTCAAAAAATACCACTATCTTCATTTACGAGTTCTATTCAAAAGGGCACTCTTGGTTTTTCAATTTATTTAAAAAATTGAAAATAATCTTACGTGACACGTGTCTATAAAATGCAATTGAAATATTAGTTTTCCAACTTTGGAAAATAAATAAATAAATTGCATAAAAAAGACAAATTTTTAATATGAAAAACCTAGTTTTGTTCATGTACATCATGCTCATATATATATTTTTCTTATATTACACATTTTAGACTAAGTTATGTGATGTGAACACATGCATACCTCTTAAGATTTGTGAAAAATTGTAAGGGAAAACATTTCATTTAGTGGAAAATTGACAGATTATACAACACTAATTTTTTTTTAAACAAATATCATTAGGACAACAACATAATTCTCCACAAATTGTATTTTTACTCCAAATCAAAATTCAAAATGATTGTATCAATTTTGAGGGTTTAAACTCGATAAAAGAGAAAAAATTTAAAATTTCTTCGCCACATTTGACATAAAAATGTAACCCATCTTCATGCATTCACCCATGTGTAGTTACCTCTTAAGCCCAATTCTTTTGGGAATAAGTACTTGGAATGGCTAGATGGAAAAGTTGAGGAAAGTACCAAAATTGGTGTGATATATGGTTAGAAAGAGTGAAATTCTTGCTATAGGTGATTCCAATTTTTGGAACACACTATCATATTTCAAAGGGTATTTTAGAGAAAATTAAGAAAATAATTCTTAGCTTATTATGGATTGGGAAAAAACCAATTGAAATGATTTCACTAATAAAGTGGTAAGATTAAGAAGTCAAAATAGGAAGGAGGATAAGGTCTAAAGAATATCCATTACTTTAGAAATCTCTAGTAGCAAAAAGCGTATGTAGAGTCATTACTTAAGAAATCTTGTGGGAATATATATTAATTTAGCAGTGCATGAGATGGGGATTAGTAGTGGATTGATTACAAGATTAAGGAAATCCATTACCTATGTTTCCACTCACTAGGAGGTGTTGGTCTAGTCATTTCCACTATTAGGTAGATGGCTGGTATGGAAGGTAGAATTTAGGAAGCAAGTGATGGTTAGAGTGGGCCCATAGCTCATATCCATAAAAGAAATATATGTTACATGAAATATTGATAGAAATGATTTAGTATAAAGAAATTTTCACTATAATGAAGTAGTAGAATAGGAAATCACTAGTATATGGAAATAGGGGCAGAAAAAAGGAAGAAAATCTAGGATTAATATGGGAGAATGATGTCATATGGAATGCCTATATTAAGTACCTACAAAGAAGTCATGTTAGAATTACTAAGGACGAATACTGAATAATTTATTCAAAGAAAAACTATCATACATTATTTGACTAGGTTGGGATATCATGCCTACTTCTTAATGTAAACATATAAAAAATCTTGGTGGTGAAATAATTGTTGAAGGTCAGAGCTCTAGAGAAAACTAAATTATGTGGCTAGCTATAATGTATAAGGTCTTAACATGGGGAAATATGAAAAAAAATTCTATGCAAGAACCTATATTTATATTTTGCATAGAGAAGATGTTAAATCTATTAATAATTTACTAATAAAGTGTTTCCATGTCAAGCGGTAATGGTTGTAAGTTGACTAAGTTGACTAAGTTGTAGGAGTGAAGGAAGGTTGGGGAGGAACATTCATGGATCAATGCTTAAAAAACTTGTGGTGTAAAAATGAACTAAAGGAATGGAAAGAAATCCCCTTTCCCCTTTCTAACTTTCAAAGGTTTTGGTTAGCCCAAAAATCAATGTTGTTTGATGAAAAAGCAACCCCTTATTTTCAAGTATCTTATTAAATTAGATCATTGACCTTGGCATACAAAATACCAATTCTCCCTTTCTCTACAATGAAATCTCAATGTTCAAATCTCTAGAGACTCATAACGTATGGACAAGTTCACCATCAATACATTCATGCACTGAGGCATTTCTCAACTAGAACATAACAAAGATTAACCTACAACCACAAAAAATGGCTCATTTCCATAAAAATCCTCTTCTCTCTATGAAGAAAGAACCTCACAATGAAAGTGAATAATGAATAATCCCCCAAACAATCAAAATTGTATGGTTAAACATGCATGATCTTGAAATGACACATGGTCTCACCCAAGAGTCTCACATAGCCATCTTTTCCATTTTTTCCAAAATGAGTGTAGTAAAAATATAAACCAAAATTATAGCCCCTCTAGTTACCCCCCTCTCATGGAATCATAGCCACCTATACTTTTGTCCTTATTCGCTCTATAGTTGGTGATGTTGTTATTATAAATATTCAAATCCATTACATAGCTAGGCTCTTAATTCCTTCATCATTGGCATATGTCCATTACTAATTTGGGAATAAAACCTAGGGTATTACAACCCAATTGGTTTCCAATATTTTTGAGAGAGTCCTCATCCTTGAAAATAACGAGGAGATGCAAAAATTTGATCCATACATGAGCAATGGAAATTTCCATGTTTAGATAAAAATTAAGATTCTATTGTAAATAAGCATTTCCATAGAGCCCGAAATTAGGGACATTGTTTGAAAATGAAGTCCCTCTTATTTGCTACTAAATATAAGCATAGAAAAAACTTGTTCATAATATAGAAACCTAAAAATATGACCTAGAACATCCTAGTTCTTTGTCATCTATTCCTAGGATGCTTAAGGACTAGAACAAAGGGCCACAATGTAGGTTTTAACTCTGTATATAAAATTACCTGCATACGAATTCTAAAACACAGAAAATAAATAATGCGAGAGCATAACACATAAAACACATATACACAGAGATTTTCCCCTGGATCCCAAACACGGGACTACTAGCTTGATTTTTTATTATTATGTTTCTTTCAATGTTATAATACATATTTATACATGCCGAAGCATCTAATACCATGGACTAAAAGCCATTGCATCCAATGCATGGAACGAAAACCATCGCATCCAAAAAACATGTGCGAAAATCATGCACAAAACCATAGATGGGTCTGCCCAACCTAACATAGGTTCCAAAACCAAAATTTTCTAGGGGGTTACCTACACCCCTCAAACCCCCTGTGACCCCCCCACTACGCAATCAGTGCAACGAAGGGGGGGCTCCACCCCCCATCTAACCCCCTAGTTAACTACGTGGGCTAGTTGTGGAAAGAATATAACACAACCCAACATTCTCCCACTTGTTGTTTTCTTTCCATAGGGGGCCACAAGAAAGCTTAATCATTTTTCCAGCCCTGCAATGCCCATTGTTTCTCTACACCAAGAGAACTTCTCAGAGCTCACAAATTTTAGAAATGCATCTGCAGTATTATTCAAAGTGTCCACCTTTACCAGCAACACCTTTTTGCCTACTATCATATCCCTCACAAAGTGATACTGAACATCAATGTGCTTTGTCTTTGAATGATATGCAGGGTTCTTTTACAAGAAAATCGCACTTTGGCTGTCACAGTCTATCCTTATAGCTCCCTGTACTAACCCCATACTTGAACACAATCTCTAAAACCAAACTGCTTCCTTTCTTGCATGAGTGGCTGCCATGTATTCTGCCTCTGTAGTTGATAGTGCCACTACATATTGTTTCTTACTCATCCAACTAACTGCACCTCCAAATAGGTTAAACACATATCCACTTGGAGATCTTCTCTGATCTAGATCTCCAGCCCAATATGCATCAACAAAGCCGTGAATATCCAACACAATCCAATCCCGGTCTTCCTTGGTAGCACAAACCATAATCACTGGTGCCACGTAAATACTTGAAAACCTACTTCACTGTTGTCCAATGTTCCTTTCCTGGTTTTGACATAAACCTGCTCAATACTCCCACTGCATGTGCAATGTCTGGTCTAATATAGACCACTGCATACATCAGGCTATCAACTGCACTTGCATATGGAACACAGGACATGTCCTCTTCCTCTTCTTGTGTCTTGGGACACTATTCAGCAGATAACTTTATACCTACAGGAATAGGAACCTTCACCGGTTTACTATCCTGCATATTAAATCTCTGCAATATTGTCTCGACATACTTCCTCTAGTTTAACTAGAGCTTCCTCTTTGCCCGATCTCTTTTAATTTCCATGCCCAAAATATAGTTTGTAGCACCAAGATCTTTCATGTCGAACTTGGAGGACAATTGGGTCTTCAAATCCTGGATAATTATTTGTCATTTCCAACTAGCAACATATCATCCACATACAAGACCAAATAAATAACACAGTCACCAATTAATTTAAAATACACATAGTGATCTTCTTTTCTTCTAGTGAAGCCAAGTCCTTGTATAAATGTATCAAATTTCTGATATCGCATCCTTGGTGACTATTTTAACCCATACAAAGACTTTTTTAACTTGCATACTAGTTCTTTCTTACCCTTCATTACAAAGCCTTCAGGTTGCTTCATGTAGATTTCCTCTTCCAGATCCCTGTGAAGAAATGTTGTCTTCACATCCATCTGTTCTACCTCAAAATCAAAAGTAGCAGCAACAAATAAAAGTAATCTAATAGAGGTTACCTTGGTAGCAGGAGAAAAAATATCACCAAATCAATTCCCGGCACCTCGGAATAACCTTTTGCTACCAATCGAGCTTTATATTTCTCTACCTTTCCTTTTGCATTTGTCTTGTTCTTGAACACCCATTTGCTACCAATGGGTTTCCTTCCAGCCGACAACTCCACCAGATCCCAAGCCTCATTTTTGTGCAAAGATGCCATTTCATCAACCATGGCCTCTTTCCAGAGTTTTCCATCCTTTGAATCTACTGCTTCCTTCATAGTTCTGGAATCATCATCAGTAATAGATAAAGAAAAATTTGAACATAAAGCAGATGGACTATACCTTTCTGGCTGCCTTCTTTCTCGAACTGATCTTCTCACACCCGGAGTTTATGGCTCTTTATCTTCTGATTCTTCCTCTATTGTAGAGTCTGATTCTTCCTCCTTTAGCTCAAACTCTATCTTCTCAGGTTCCTTTGGCTGAACTTCATGTTTAATAACATCTTTCACCTCTCTAAACACCACATCTCGGTTGTACACAACCTTCCTTATTACTGGGTTCCAAAGCTTATAACCCTTTAAATCATCCTTATACCCAATAAAGATGCACTTTTCATATTTACTATCCAACGTGGTTCATTTCTCCTTTGGAACATGTGCATATGCATCACATCCAAATACCCTTAGATGTGAAAGAGAGGATTTCTTACTAGTCCATACCTGTTGTGGAGTTCTATCCTCCAATGCTAATGAAGGTGATCTGTTGACGAGGTAACATGTTGTCTCCACTACCTCTGCCCAGAATTCCTGTCCTAATTCGACACCACTGAGCATGCTTCTTGCCCTTTTCATCAACATCTTGTTCATTCTTTCTGCAACTCCATTTTGCTGAAGTGTATATGGAGTAGTCTTATGCCGTGATATACCACACTTACATAATTCTTCAAATTCCTTACTGCAAAACTCTCCACTATTATCTGTCCTCAACACCTTTTTCTTCTTCTCTCTCTGGTTTTCCACCAAAGCCTTGAATTCTTTAAACCTGTCAAAGACTTCAGATTTCTTCTTAAGGAAATATATCCATGTATTCCTTGAGAAGTCATCTATAAATGATACATAGTAATCAAACATACCCAGTGATGGAACCTTCACAGGTCCAAACACATCATTATGCACAAGCTCTAATATATGTTTCGCCCTCTTACCACCCGAGGGGAAACTCACCCGATTCTACTTCCCATATACACAATTTTCACAGAAATCAAAATCCAGAGAGCTATTACTCATACCTCCTACCATACTTTTACTATGAAGTATTCAAAGGCCTTTCTCTCCAATATGTCCAAGACTTTGATACCACAACATAGTTTTCTCTCTAGATACCACTAGATTTTCTACTCCATTTTCAGGAACCACAGAACTGTTAAACCCATTAACAACCGTGCTACCTTTCAGCTTGTACAGATTTCCAATATGAACTCCCCGCATCAATACCAGTGCTCCCCGAACCATTTTACAGGTATCCTTCTCGAACACTGTTTTTACACCTGCATCATCTAACTTGCTTACAGAAATTAGATTTCTGACCAATGTAGGAATATGCAGAACACACGGAAGTGTTCTAACCCTTCCACCTTGCAACTTCAACTTTACTTTTCCGCGACCAATGATTCTAGCTTCCTATCATCTCCTAAGAAGACATCACCACCATCATATTTATCATACTCACAGAACCACTATCCATGGGGAGTGAAGTGAATGGATGCATCTGAGTCAATCAACCATGCCTCATGATCTACATGTGTACTTGAAGAAGCCAAGTACACATCCCCACCTTCATCTAAGGTGGTTTTCGCCTCTACAAAAGGAGCATCATCAGATCCATTTCCTTTATCAGGAGCTTTAGATTTACACTCCCTTCTG
>APFE030003462.1:6239-40804 GCA_000404065.3 Pinus taeda
GTTTCGTCCCCGAAACATGGGAAGAACACAAATAATAAGATCTACTCAAAAGAGTAGTCCACTGATACCATGCACGTGTATCTAGCCATCCAAGAGAAAGGTGAACCCTCGATCTCGCTGGTGCCTCGCTCGCTTGAGATGGAAGTTGATCGTGGTAGCTCTTCTGTGTTGATGTGTAGTAGGTGGATCTTCGCTTCTCCCTATCTATCTTGCGGGGGTTGTTGTCCTTGTGACTAACTGGTTGCCATCTTGATGGTTGTCTTGCGGGGTGATGTGGGTGATGACATTTTGAAGTTTTAACCCACGGTGTCTTCTTCTTTAATTCACCCGACTGTGGTGCCTGTCATGGTGTCAATATGACTTCAACCACTGAATCCTCATCAGATGTATCAACACTTGTTACCTTTTCGGCTTCCACCTCTTTTTGTGTTCGATTGTCAACCATCAACTGCTCATCATCTGATATGTCAGTCCCTGGAACATCTTCTGCATCAACCTTCATGGACTCTACCTGTTTATTGATGGAAATATCCTGTAATTTAATTTTATTCTTTTTATACCAAAGCTTCAGGAATTTCTTCTGCACATTAATATTTATAGTACCCATTGATTCCACCCATAGGTATCCCAAAACAACATCCATATTATCTATCTCTGAAGTATAAAAATTACCATGCCACACATACTTATCCATAGAAATCTTCAAATAATTATATACTTGAACATTCTCATCATGAACTTGTGTATTTTCAATGTTTTTTGTTGGAACTTGCAATTTTTTTGCCAAATTAACATTGATGAAGTTATGCTTGCAACTAGGATTTATAGAAACAATGATCTTCTCTTTCTGAATCAATCCATGAACCTATAATAAGGATATACCCACATGTTTCTCCTTATCTTGTTTTCTGGCATGAGACCATCTGTCTAAAAGTAATTTTTCAAATTCTTCATCTTAAAGTTTGGTCAACTGCTTGTGGTCAAGTGAATTCCAGCACCATTTGGCTGCCTCATCTATTAAATTAAACCACACTTTATCCCTCCAATGTGTCCCAAATATATGCTTTAGATCATTTATGAGTTCTTCAATAGTCATACCATTATCATTCCCTGAAAAAAATGCCTTGCTAGAATCCATGAATAGTTTGGAAACAAATTCACCTACTTGGTGAAAACTTGAAAATGTCAGTTTCGTCAATATTGCTCAGAATCTCTATTATAACCTATTTTTGGAAATGGAATAACCATTCTGCATCTGCCCATGTGATAGAAATCCTGATTCAAACACTGAAATTTCATATCTACGCTGCTACTCTCCCGCCGTCACCCAAAATTTCTGAAAAAATAGCTGATTTTAAATCAGCGATATCTCCCACATCCGGACTCCAATTCGACTGATGTTTTTTTTTTAAATTAGGTTTTTTTTCACAAAGATTCCAGATCTACAATTAGATCTTGCAGATATTGCACCAAGATGTCTAGATCTGCGCCGCAAACGCACTGCCCTGAAAAATTAGCTGCAACCCCACTGATTTTTAGATCAGCGATATCTCCTTCATCCGGACTCCGATTCGACCGATTTTTTTTTTTGAAATCGGCTATTTTTTCACAAAGAATACAAATCTGCAATTAGATTTTGCAAATATTGCACCAAAACCTACAGATATGATCTGAAAACTCGCCGCCCCTGAAACCCTGCAAAAATGAAAAAATTTCTCCACTTTTGTGCCCAAGAAAGTGCTCTGATACCACTTGTTGTAGATCTAACCCAAAATATTATAGATATGATAAGAAAATATAATACAATGCAAATAAACCCAGAAATGATATGAAATGATTCTCTTTATTGATCAAACCCTTAAGGTAGGGCAACACCATACATTCACTCCTTAAGGAAGGAGAACACTCCACAAGCCATATGCTTGTTCATACAAGAATACTTCTCTTCCTATCTCTCCATGTGGAGTCTCTAGCCTCTATATAGGCCTCATACATACAATACCATGCATCATTACCATGGTTTCCTCATACCATCAACTAATACCATGGGCCCCTTACATTATTATTAACTACTTGTGGTCCCTTACATGACATGGGTTAACCACCTTATTTATTACTATGGCCCATCCCATTATTACATTATTACCTTGGGTACCTCCCTCAGTACCCCATATTACCCCCCCTAGGTATATAACATGAGCAGTGTAGCTTATAGTCTCACAATCCCTTGCAATAGCCTGGATTACTGAGATTGTCCTGCTGCCATATAGTCATTGTGCAGGGGTAGGATTCCCTGTATATAGCTTCAACCTACTTCCATTTACTTTTCCATGGAAAGGTTCCCCATTCAGCTTCGCGAGTTGAACTGCGCTGCCATCCGTAATCTTCTTGATGACGTACGACTCCAACTAATGCATTTGAAACTTTCCTAGAAACTTCATGAACTTGCTATCATATAAAAATACCAAATCATTTACCTTGAATGTGCAAAACTTAATGCTCCTATCATGCCATGCTTTTTCATGTTCCTTTTGAACATGCTAATGGAATCCTACTAGGAAATGGTCTTCCTCTAACTCCATGATCTGCATAAGCCATTCCTCCAAGGTCTCACGGTCTTCCATCTTAGCTAAGGTTGCAATTCTTAAGCCAGGCATAATGTACTCCATTGACATGACTGCTTCAATTCCATAGACCAACCAGAATGGCATTTGTCCTGTCAATTTCTTGCAGGTCATCCTATAAGCCAATAACATAGCAGGTATGAGCATGTCCTAGTCATTCCTCTGCATGTTGCATATATTTTTCAATGCATGCTCCAAGATCTTATTAAAAGCTTCCACTGTTCCATTCACTTATGGGTGATAAGGTGTGCTCTTTTGATGATATACATAAAACTCTTCCAACATCACGCTAATCATTTCATTCAAAAACTGCGTACCCCTATCACTCATTAAAAAATTTTGGCATCCAAACCTTGTTAAGACATACTCAAAAAGAAACTTCGCAGTCATTGCGGCGGTACAATCCATTACTAGTTTTCTTCTTCCCAACTGGTTAAGTATTATGTTGCAGTAATAATGTACCACACACCCATCTTCTTTCCTGGTGGTTGTATAAGGCCTATAAAGTCAATGGCCCATTTCTCAAATACTTGCAAGGAGACTTGGGGATTTAAAGGCAGTTCATCCCTTTGCGAAGGCTAACCCATCCTTTGGAAAGCATCACATGCCTTACAATATGCCTTAGAATTCTTGTGTAATGTTGACCACCATAATCCAGTGCACAAAATCTTTTGCGCGATCACTTTCCCTACATAGTGGCCTCCTGTCACTCCTCCATGTACTTTAGCTAGGATACTCACATGTTCAAACTCCGGAACATACCTTCGCAATACCTCATCCATCCCCATCTTATATAAATGACCCACAATTACCAAAAAAATTGTTGCGCGTACTATTAGATCCTTCTTTGGTTCAGTGGAATATCCTTCCAGAGTAGTTCCCGTTGTAAAAAAACTAAATAATTTTATCAAAATGATTGTCTGTGATGCGCATTGTAAAGAGATGCATGTTTATAAGTCTATCCTCCAAGATAATAGGTTCTTCACCTGTTTCGATCCTTGATAGATGTTCTGAACCCATATTCAACCTTCCAAGATTCACAATCACCTCAAATTCATACTCCTAGAATAATAGCAATCATCGGCAGATCTTCCCCCCCAACACAGGCTTGTTGATCAGGTACATCAGTGTAGAGTGATCTGTGTACATCTTAAAGTGTCTGCCCAACAAATAACACTGAATTTCTACAATGCATATACCATTGCCAGCCCTTCGCGCTCTATAGTGGAGTAATTTCCATCTGCTTTGGATAGCTTTCTACTTGCGAAAGCTATAGGGTGATCAATCTCACCATCTCCTACTTGTGTTAAAACTGCTCATAGCGTAATATGGGAGGCCTCAACACGCACATGGAAATCCTTTTTCTAGTCAGGAAACACCAAAATACGCGTTTTCACCATCTTCTCCTTCAAGACATCCAATCTGCGCTGACAGTATTCATCCAAACAAAACATCGCATCCTTTTTTAACAATTTCTCCGTCAGTGTGGTTATTGGGCATATGCCTTGATAAAATTCCTATAGTACCTAGTGTGTCCCAATGTCGTGCATAGTTGTTTCACATTCCTAGGGGTTTCCAAATTTACAATAATAGTGATCTTCGTAGGGTCCACCATCAACTCGTTCTTACAAATAACGTGGTCGAGAAAAATCCCAAAAGGCACACAAAATATACACTTTTTCAAGTTCAGTGTGATCTTAAATATTTGACATGTATGCAACATAAGGCATAGACTTGCTACATGGTGTTTCACTAAGCCAAACACAGTGTAGTAATTGAAGTATACTTCCAGAAAATTATGAATGAATTCTTTGAACGCTGCTATGACTATGCGAGAAAATATTGCAGGTGTGTTTTTTAATCCATAAGGAATAACAGTGTATTGAAAACAACCCCACTCCGTCACGAATGTTGTTTTTCTTCAATCCTCCGACGTGATCTTTATTTGAAGATAACCTGAAAATCCATTAGTGAATGAATATGCTTCCTTGCCACCAACATTCTCTAATACTTCGTCAGTAAATGGTGTTGGAAATGGGTCATGCACACAGGCATCATTTAGCTTTCGCAGATCTGCGCATATGCAGATTTCCCATTTTTGTTTCTTTTCTTGGACTACCATTGGTCTTACCCAATCAAATTCTTCTACAGGCTCAATAATTCCTACTTCTAACATATTATCCTGTTCGAGGGACACCTTTTCCTGTTCGAGGGACACCTTTTCCTTATACTTTGGATTCAATCGACAAGGTTGCTGCTTAATAGGATTCACATTGGTTTCAATGTAATCTTCATAATGTCTAAATCTCCGACAATTCCTTTCAAATCAAAAAACTTTGTGGGAATTAAGTCTTGGTACTTGCACAACAGCTGAACTACTTTATCAACTGTATCTTGTCCCAATAATCACCTATCTTCATGAACTTGGGTTCTTCTTCAGACCCAATGTTTAACTGTTAAGTTTTCAGAGGCTCTTATATATCTGGGTTCACTACCTTCAGGCCTTCAATGTCGCATTGACCTTCAATCTTCAGGATGGTAATATTCTGTGGGTCATATTCTTCTTCCGCAATCACATTATAGCATTCAAGTGCATGGCGCAACTACATACTCCAATCCGGCTGGGTCCACTGTACCGGTTCCTTTAGTGTTCTTAATATAGCTGCTTTTATTTCTTACAGTGCTTCATCAATACTCTCAAAGCCATTCTCAAAGCTGAAAGTCAATAAGAAACCATCCTTCAATATATCCCATTCCACAGTGCCATGATGGAGCTATGTTTCGACATACTAGTTCATGGGGATTGTATCCAAGGTTTGACAAAATATATGTACCCATTCTGGTTTTGGTTCCATCCCCCATGCCTTAGTTCATTTTTCCAGGTGATCGCGTGGATCATCCTTCCCACTATATTTTTCCATCATTCAGGTATTAGCATACCCAAAGTGTAACTTTATCATTTGCCTGGAATCCCTCCATATAACAAAGCTTTATTTATGTGTACCCCACCATCTTGCAGGCGTAGTGCATAGCGCCCACTCCAATGCTTGAAAATGGTGGTCTTTAGGGACTTCACTCTCAAATTCATATAAAAACATATCTACGTTAGTCAAACCATCATAATAAGGTAGCTTTCTTACCTCCGATGAAATGCAGAGTAGTGACTTCATCATCATGTTGCACCATAATGTAGACACTTCATGTAAGTGATTTTTCCAATGCTTTAATTCCTCATCTGAGTCAGAAGTGCAAGAATTCTCCTGATCCCATGCGATCCATCCATCCACCATTGGAATGATCAAATCCTAATCTTGCATTGTTATCTTGTAGATTTGATCTAGCTCATCATCAATTTCTACATAATCACAGACTCGTTCAATATAATGCACTCCTTCCA
Source organism: Pinus taeda (assembly GCA_000404065.3). NCBI lineage: Eukaryota > Viridiplantae > Streptophyta > Pinopsida > Pinales > Pinaceae > Pinus > Pinus taeda. Next base: position 12,261 of record APFE030003462.1, read on the forward strand.
TAGGATCTAGTGGCACCATAACCCTTTGCAACTTCCTTTCAAATGACATTGTATGATTCTTCAAATTAATGACCCCATTCATTTCAATAGTCCATTCGATTCCAAGGAGCATAAGGTAGGGTTACTATCATTGACAATTTCTATAACTTTGAAGTCTTCTAATGTACTCACACCTTCAATATCAACTATAACACCATACAATCGTCCCATAGGGATGATTTTCTGCTGATTTTCAATTCTAAGTTGAATCGGAGATCACTGTAGTGCAGGTCTCCCTATTCTTTCCCATGTCTATTTCAGCAAAACATTTGAATTGGACCACAGATCCAAAATTACCTGGTCCATTTTGTAATCATCTATCTATGCTTTTAGCCTCATCTCCCATTTGGTTCGTGCATTATGCTTACCAAACTTTCTAATTGTACATTGTTACGTAGAAGTATTTTCCTTATTAGCGCAATTTCTTATTAAGACTTGCAATCCTTCCATAACCCTTTTGTCACGTAGCATTGGCTTATGGGGGCTTGAACTAGGTTCAGAGTTAGTTAGCCAAATAAATCCCTACACTACTGGCCCTTTCAGCAACAACCCACGGAATGTGAACTGAAGTCTCACCCGAAGTAGTATGGGGGGATGTTGGAATGAAACTTCCGCACCATTGAGATGGTTGTGATGTCGGTTTATTCCAACTATACCTTCCTTCATGCAGGTCGCTTCACACTTTGTTCCACCCTTCAGTACCTTCGTGGTTTGTTACAATCAGCTTGTGCAAGGCCCTAACCAGGGGCCAAGATGCTTTCGTGCCGCTAGGGTAGCAAACTGTGATATTTCCCAAAGTATGTTAAGTATGTTACTTATCTTATTGAAAAATCTTAATTATCTTCATGTAAACATATATTCTTCCTTGAGTTCACTTAACCAATACAGTTATACACATTCATGCATCATATAAGCATTAAAATTGAAATTCATACCCAATATAACAAATGCATAAAAAGGAAATAAATACACATAAATGATAGAAAACTTCTCTTTATTAATACTTCCAGATTATTCCAGACACAATTCGCCCTATGCACTCAACTGCAGGGGTCTGTGCATTCAGCTGTGGACTTCTAGGCCTCTACGCACTCAGCTGCAGAGCCTTTAACTACGCTACGACTCAAAACTTAGTCTTACACTTTAGAGCTATCTCGCATACATCTTCATTTCTTAGACCTTGTGTTTTTTTTAACTACTTAGAGCTTCACTTTATTTATACAATTCTATGGTCCACAGACCATGGGTAGATCTTCTACAGTCGACATTAAATTATCAAATAAGAGCAGACAACCCTATGAATTTTTGAAAACTACGTGCTCTGCGCCCATAAAATGCGGAGTCTTTACATTGGAATTACAAAATTGGACCAAATTTGGGCTCTTAGCCCCAAAACTATCCTTGTGGGATCCCACGCCCAGCATGCCCCCAACAAAAACATTGTGACTCGCCCTCGATTCACTCTATAGGTGCGGATATCTTAGCACGAAGACCTCCCAAATCTGTTTAGATTGCTGCAAGTTCGACAACGCACTAAGCAGATGCCTGCTAAACTTCCTCCACGCACTATTTGGTGATTACTGCTGTTGAACTGCTGCCCTGAATCCTCTCCTTAGTTGCTTGCAGTTGCATGAGCTTCACTTCAATGGAGGCTATAATTGTATAAGCCTCATTGATCCATGGTTGTAGTCGCACTTTCAAGACTGCCTCCTTATGCCGAGTGAAATCCACCCGTTCCTTGAGTGCCTTTCCTGCAACCTTGCAAGCCTCTATGTAAGGGAAACTATCTATGTGGTCCCTTTAACCTCATTGTATTTCTGTTACATCTCACACACCTCTGTCTCTAGGCGCTCTATGTTCAGGTCCTCCTGCAGGGTGGTTAGGACCTCGAATGACTATTCGAACAACTTCATGTAGCCAATCACTGCGCTGTCAATCACCGCCATTGCTATTGTGATCATGGTGGTACGCTATTCTCTGAAACCTAGTGTGGTCCCAACACATATGTTGATGAGCTCTTGTAGCACTTTCACAACCTTATTGTCGTGCATTAACTTCATATAGGTTTCCAGGAAAGTTGTAAGCATGGATGGGTCCATCTCTAGCTCCAGGTTATCTCTGCTTCCTGAAGTGGAGGCCTCAGGGAAGCTCTTCTTAGCTTCCATGAAGGTTTCTCGAGTGTGCTCAAAATCAAGCTCAACTTCTTTCGTCGGGGCTTTGTGAACCCAAGTACTATCTTCTGTTTTTTTTCCTTTGTCATCTCCTATCGTGATTCCACTTTGGAGCACAATGTTTACGTTTGGATCTTCCTCACATGGCTCAGACCTCATCATCTGCAAGTTCTGAGTCGGGGGAGGTGGTAGCGCCCCTTTGTCACATATTCTAGCTATCAGTGTAGGACAATATTTTGTCTCATGATCAAACAACGTGCAATACTTGCACGACGGATGTGTTGAATTAGTGAAATCATGGGCACAATGTCCTAGTCCTCCACAATTGTAGCAAATAAACTGTCCGCAACATCTACCAGGTCCTCCTCTGCCTCGACCTCATCCGCATCCCTGAAATCCTGTCTCCGCCATCCTTACATTCTGGTCCAGGGGCGACATTTCAGCCTGAACTCTATTGGTGGGAGTTCTATCCATCATCAATTCATAGCTTCTGCAAGTACACTCATCATGTCCCACTGACCTACGAAAGTTACAGAATAACTATTGCAAAGTTTGCGTATACTTCAGTAACAGGTGGTAGTTATCCATGGCATGTTTTCCAACTATTTGATAGATAGCGCACACAAATAAGGCACCACGCTAGGTCCTACTTGAACTTCCGGCCTTAAAGGAATCGGTCCTCCTCTTGCAAGGTAATTTGTAAAACCGGGTAGTGGTCTTTGTCATGACCCTGACTCTTGCGTTTCATGCACCACACTTCTTCACACACTTCTAGTCGAGCCATCCTATCCTATTTTAGACTTTGCATCTCAATGCACAGATTCTTTAGCTACGTGTGGATCTGCTGAACTCCCAAGTTAGGATCTTGCATTGGGGTCTCATGTAGTCTCATAGCAATCTCCAAGGCCTCTGCCTAGGTTGTTATCTTTCGCTACAATAGCGCACTTCTTAAATGTGGTAGTAGCAAAGCTAAAAACCACTCGCGATCTTGTCCATCTGTCAGATTCATATTGGCTTCGTGAATTGTACATTTTAGCCTCTGATCTAGTTCCCAAGGAGTCTCACCTGGTAGCATCGTGATCTCTTTAAATCCCACAATCGACTGCGCTTTAGACTTAGGCCTGCTAAATTCTCTATTTAGTGTTGTTTGGATATCCGCAATCCTCACATTTGGGTTATCATTGGAGTACTTAATATACCAGATCAGCATGCGATCCTGTAGGGTGCTAACCAGTGTCTCTTTCTTTATATGGCCATCTGTAACACCTTGTGATTCCCATATAGCCCTTACAATGAACCAGAATTGGTCTGGATCTTCATTTCCCAAACCCTTGAACACAGGTAACTTCATTGTGTTTGCCATACTGAATTGCATTGGTGGTGGAGTTTGTACGGGTGAAGTTGGAGGTGATGGCTGTGAAGCTGATGGTGGTGTGGATGGAGGTGGGATTCATGGAATTCTTTGTCTTATTATATGAATAGCACTTTGCAGAGAGACCCTTGTAAGCTCTTCCTCATCCCCTCAAAGATGTGAAATCGAGGGGCTATTTTCTGGACCGTTATTTCTGTCATTCCTGTAAACCTTTCTACTTCGCGTAGCCCTGAACATCAAGGTATCTGCATAGCCCGCTTTTTGCACAACAACATTTTAATCTAAGTATTCAACGATTTTATATACTTACGTCGTAGTCCTTTGAGAAAGCATCATTCTGCCTTGTTGTAGCTAAATGAGGTGTCAATCACGAACTCAGTAATTAATCCTCCTATAATCTGATTCAGGCAATGATCGATAGCATGCGCGATCTTATCCTCCGATGCTTCCAATCTTCACACCAGCTATGGAGTCCACACAATAGGATCGTCAAGTTTCCACCTTCCTTGTCTATCTACTAGCTTCACGATCCACCTGTATAGCTTAGTAGGGAAGGATGTGAAATTTTTTTTGAGGATCTTCATATACAGGTAGCTGTCTAGCCACTCTTCTTTTGATAGTCATGGTTTTCTATTTTCTTGCATCATGAACTCGTGTATTCTTATGTCCAACTAGCCTTCGATTTCTTTCTTAGTCGAATTCCAATGATACGATACCACACATCTCTATGCAGATTCCCATCCCAACAATGAAACCATTTGTTGGCTTATGGGGCCTGACCTAGGTTCAAAGTTAGTTAGCCAAACAAATCCCTACATTACTAGCCCTTTCAGCATCAGCCCGTGGAGCACGAACTGAAGTCTCACTCGAGGTATTATGGGGGAATGATGGACCCAAGCTTCTGCGCCCTTAAGATGGTTGTGATGTCATTTTATTCCAACTATAATTGCCTTTGCACAGGTCACTTCGCGCTCTGTTCCACCCTTCTGTACCTTTGTGATTTGTTACAATCAGCCTTTATGAGGCCCTAACTAGGGGCCAAAATGCTTTCACGCCATTAGGGAAGCAAATTGTGATATTTACCAAACTACACTAAGTATCTTACTTATCTTATTGATATATCTTAATTATCTTCGCGTAAATAGATATTCTTGCTTGCATTCACTTAACCAATACAGTTATACACATTCACGCATCATGTAAGAGTTAAAAGTGAAATAACCAATATAACATATGCATAAACAGGAAAGAAATATGCAGAAATGATAGAAAACTTCTCTTTATTAATACTTCTAGATGATTACAGACTTGACTCACCCTGTGAACTCAACTGCAAACTTCTAGGCCTCTGCACACTTAGCTGCAGATCCTCTACCTACGCTACGACTCAAAACTTAGTCTTACACTTCAAAGTTACCTCACATACATCTTCATTGCTTAGACCTTGTGGTTTTTCTTAACTACTTAGAGCTTCAATCTATTTATACAATTCCATGGTCCGCGGACCATGGGTAGATCTTCTACAACCGACATTACATTATCAAAATAAGGGTGGACAACCTTGTGACTCTTTAACAACTACGCACTCCGCACCCATAAATTTCAGAGTCTTTACATTGGAATTACAAAATTGGACCAAAATCTGGGCTCTTAGCCCCAAAACTGTCCTTGGGGGATCCCGCACCCAACACATAGTAACTTCATGCAGGTATCCAAAAAAGTAGTGAGTATGGAAGGATCAACATCTTGTGTCACACTGGTATCTAGTGTCTTTTCCTCACTTCCTAAGGTGGAGGCCTCAATGAAGCTCTTCTTGGATTCCATGAATGTTTCCTTAGCATGATTAAGGTTAGAGGTGTCTTCTTTCTCAGGATATTTTTGGACCCATTCGCCTTCTTCAGGTTGCTTACCTTTATCTACACCAATCATCATACCACTTCTTAGTACAATATTAATACTCTGATCCTCCTCGCGGGGCTCAACCCTCATCATTTATAAATTCTACATAGGCTTCTGAGGTTGCATTTTCTTCTCTTTCATTTTAGTTATTTACACTAGATAGTCCTCTATGGCATGGTCAAATTTTCTAAAGTATTGACATGAAGGGTGTGTAGGATTCGGGCAATCTTGAGCGAAGTGTCCAAGCTATTTGCAGTTGTAGCAGATAACCTGACCACAACCTTGACCAGGTCCTCCTCCTTGTCCTCGTCCTTAATCTTGAAAACCCCCATGCGCTCCTCATGCAATAGGATCCTGAGGTTGAATTTCTACCTACATATGGTAAGTAGGGGTTATTTCCATCATTAGCTCATAGCTTCAACAATGGCGCTCATCATGGCCCACAAATTTACAGAAATTGCAAAAAAACTGTTGGACTGTCTGAACTAACTTCAAAAGTATGTGAAAGTTATTTGTCACATGTTTCCCAGTAACTTTACAAATGGAACACCATAGCACAAGTCTTGTGTTCATCTCGACTGGGGCTTCTAGCTTCAAGGTGCTACCCCCCCCCTCCCGAAAAGATAATTGTTTTATAATGGACAATGATATTTATAGTGCCTGTGGCCCTTGCACTCCAAGCACCAAACCTCTGCACACACTTCTAGCTTAGTCTCCTTTTCTTTCTTTAGACTCTATAATTCTAGGTGTAGTCTCGCTAACTGCGAGTGAATCTGTTGTACCCCTAGGTTCGTATCCTAAATAGGTGACGCATGCAACCTCATCGCGAACTCCAAGGATTTTGCCAGCGTTGCTATATTCTGCTACAATAGAGGTATTCTTAAGTACAACAACAACGACACTATAAACCACTCGCAATGTTGGGTATCTATGATTTGCATGTTAGCTTGCCTAATATGGCATTTCAACCTTTGATAAAAGTCCCAAGGTGTCTCATCAACTCTCATTCGGATCTCCTTAAATTCAATTATCGACTGCGCCTCCAATTTAGGCTTACTAAATTCTTTGTTCAGAGCTATCTGATTCTCTGCTAACGATGCATGAGGATTATCAGCACAATGCTTAATGTACTATGTTAGCGTGCGATCCTACAAGGTAGTAACCAACTGCTCCTTCTTTATATTATCATTAGTGATTTGTTGTGCTATCCATACAATGTTCGCAACAAACCATAATTTCTCTAGATATTCACTTCCTATTCCCTTGAAGATCGACATCTTCATTGCATCTTCCATGATGAATGGTGGAGGTGGAGGCGGAGGTGTAGGTGAAGGTGTATTCAGTGGAGGTGGAGTGGATGGATGAGATATCCTTAGAATACCCTGATTTATTAACTAACAATGCCTCACGGTGTAGTTAGCACTACCCCTTCGTCGTCGCTTGAAGGAGGTTCAATCAATGGACTACAAAATAGACCTGATCCGTGAATTATAAAGAGTCTACTACTTCACGTAGCTCTGAACATTATGGTAATGGCATTGCCCTCCTTTCACATAATAGAATTTTAATCCAAGTATTCAATGTCCTTAAGTACTTACGTCACGATCCCTTGAAGAATCTTCACTCCACTTTACTATAGCTAACTGAGGTATCAACTGTGAATTTCGTAACAAAACCTCCCAAAATTCGATCAAGCCAATAATATACATCCTGTGCGATCTTGTTTTCAGATGCCTCTAGTCCTCGCACCAATTCTAAAGTCCACACTATAGGACTGTCGAGCTTCCACCTCCCTTGACCATTTGCCAATTTTGCTAACCACTCATAATTCACATAGAAAAGTGCAAAATAAAATTTCATCTATCTCTGTATACAGATATCTATTCAGCCAATCCTCCTTTGACAAGCATGGATTCCTATTATCTTGAGTGTAAAAATCATGAATCTTCCTATCCAACCACTTTTCAAAATCTTTCTTAGTCGAATTCCAATGATACGACATCAGACATCTCTTTAAGCAGATCCGAGTCCTGGCAACATAGCCATTTTGTTGGCTTAGGGGGTCCTGACCCAGGTTTGAAGTTAATTGTGCTAATGAAAGAAACCCTAAACTACCATCCCTTTTGACAATAACCTATGTAGTGCAGGCTGCAGTCTCACCCAAAGCAGTATTGGGGGGTCGAAGAACCAAGTTTTTGCATGCAGAGACTAGCGTGATGTCTTTAAGCGCCTTAGATCTTCTTTCTCATAGATCGGTAGACTGCTAGGTCTCTTTACTATAACTAAGTTAAAGCTACCTTCAAACCTTAACGAAGGTCGATGATTAATCCTTTCAGACCTTAAATAATCGATTTACCTACTTTCGCGCATCAACAAACAAACCTATATTGGAGTTTGCGTAGATCTACTTAATTCGTCAGAAAACATAAGAGAAATAGATTCTAACTTCGTGGAAGTGGATAACCATTCATTTCATATATTATTAAGATAGATTCAGTGAATTTGTGTAGTATTCATTCATCATTTCATAAAACATATCATTAATCAACAGCATATAACATAAACCGATTCAATGGAAATACTTAGTAATTCTTCGAAAGGTTGTCTTTATTGATCTTCACTTTAGCTAGTACAAACTCTTCTACCCTGCACACATAGTTGCAGGGGTCTGCACACTCAACCATGGAATCTACCCAGGCCTCCTATGCACTCAGATACAGGAGCCTTCCCTTCTTCACCCAAACACAGGAAGAAGAGCCTTCCTACCTTATCACTTCCCAAAAACCATTCAACATACCCAATGCTCTATCTAAAGTTATCTCTAAGACATGCTATGAATAAACTATTTATAACTTTCCTTCATACAATACCATGTTCTGTGGACCATGGGATAATCTTAGAATAGACCAAAACCAGGGGCTAAGACCCCTTTGAATCCTATCTAACTGTGCACTCTACATCCACATTTCGTGGAGACATTACATATTTTACAAAATTGTTTACAAAAATTGGGTTAAATTAGCACCAAAAATACGCATTGGGACCCTATCCCAATAGTGAAAATGCTGGCATTGTCCTAGACTACATTGGAGCCTTGTTGGCCCTTTGAGCCTAAATGTAGGGTCCCTTCCCTATTTTCATTTTCTTGCCAACATATAATGTGCACCCCTCTTTTTCCTACTTGATTAATTTGTCTAATGAAGTCAATTACCCATTTATCAAATGCTTGTAGTGTGAACTACGGATTTAAAGGAAATTCATCCCTTCACAATAGTCTTCCAGTCCTTTAACACACATTTCACGAACTATAGTACTCCTTAGGATCTTTATGTATAGTAGGTCACCATAATCCTACTCGCAAAATCTTCTACGCAGTTTCCTTACCTACATGGTGTCCTCCTACAACAATGCCATGTGATTTAGCCAGAATATGGTGTCGTTCATACTCAGGTATGTATGAACGTAGAACTTCATCTTGTACCATCTTATATAAGTGTCGTGCAATCACCGAAAATCTGCAGCCATGACTACTAGTTCTTTCTTTCGCTGCGTTGTGCATCCTTTAGGAGTGTTGGGACAGGGTCCCCTAGGGTTAAATTTTGTAAAAGTTTTGTTAATATTGTAAAGTATCCGCATTTTGAGGAGTAGAGTGTGTAGGTCGATAGGAGTCAAAGGGGATTTAGGAAGGTAAAATCCCCTTAGTTTGTTAAAAGTCAAGTTATTTTGTGACCCGCCCATGGTTCGCGGGTAATGTTATTGTAATGAAGTATCATATAAAAAAGAGTCATAGAAGGGTCACAAAAACATAGTGAAGAGCATAGAAACGCAAGTTTTGGGTCTATTTTGTGTATTCTCTACTTGGACGAAGGGGAAGGCTCCTGCAACTGTGTGCGAGGAGACCTTGGTAAGTCCGCAACTAAGTGTGTAGGCCACTACAACTATGTGCACAAGGTTGGAACAGTTTGTAATTAAAGATCTAAGCATAATAAAGGTTGTTTTGAAGATTTATTCACATGTCTATGTATTATTATCTAACTCTGAATTTATTGTATGTTTTGATTTGTTACTGCAATTTATCATGAAAAGTACTTAATAGATGCGCAAAATAAGTAGGTATGTTTACTTACATGATGATATGAATGTCTAGCGCAATCGGTGAAGGGTTTAAATCTATTAGCTGTTAGTTATCGTAATTTTTGGGTTTTAAGGGTTAAGGTTCGCAAAGCTCAAATAAAGCCCTAATTTTAACAAAAACACATCACATAGTACTTTGGATGTAGAAACCTAGTTCTAGCATCCCCCAATACTACGGCAGGTGAGACTGCAGCTTGTGCTATGTGGATTGTTGCTGAAAGGGCCAGTAGTGTAGGGTGTTGTTGGTTAGCGCAACTAACTCTAAACCTGGGTCTAAGCCCCCTCAAGCCAACAAATGGTTCCATTGTCGGGGCTGGGATCTATCTGAGGAATGTGTGATGTGGCATAAGTGGATACTAACTAAGAATGACATCTAAAAGTGGATATATCGAAAGATACACATGTTTGTAGTGCAAGAAAATTGGAATCCACACATGTCGAAAGAAGAGTGGTTGAATAGATGCATGTATACAAAAGAGCATGAAATTTTCTTCTACTCTTTTTTGAGTGAGTTATAGAGTACCTAGAAGCTAGATAATCTTATTGTGTGGAATCTAGAATCAGTGAGATGCTTGGAAAGTTCAGAAAATAAGAATGTGAAGGTTGTCGATTATTGGATCGATAGTATCTTGGGTGGATTTATTACTGAGTTCCGGATTGAGACATATGTTACTTATAGCGAAGCTGAACACCTGTTTTTCAAAGGACTAAGAGGTAAGTATCTAAAGTCCCTGAAAACTTGGATTAAGATGCTATTTTTGAGAAATGGGTTATGCCATTGAATTGATGTTTAGACGAGACTTGACAGGTGCTACGCGAAGTGGGAAACCATTCAGAAGAGATCCAGATTTAGGTGTTGAGTATAGTCCTTTGTTGGGAGTGTCTGATAGCGATGAGAAAAGTAATAGTCTGAAAATGCCTCAAGGTGTGCTCCAGATGGTAAATTAGGGTATTGCAAGAATACCACATCCATCCATGCCACCTCCACCATCACCTCCATCTCACACACCTATACCTCCACTATTCAGTATGGAGAATGATATGAAGATGCCTATATTCAAGGGTCTTAGGATAGAAAACCCTGAATAATTTTGGTTTGTAGCAGATACTGCGTGGAAGTCACATCAAATAACTAATGATGACCTGGAAAAAGTGACAACTCATCACAACATTGCAAGTAGGCCATTGAGATGATAAATTAAGTATAATATGACTCATCTAGCTGTGACATTGAAAGATACGAAAGATGCATTGAATAACGAATTCAAGAAGCCTAAATCTCAAGCTCAGTCTGTAAATAAGGTTAAAGAAATTAAGAAGAAGGTAAATGAATCTGCATGGGATTTTATCAAAGCTTGAAATGTGTGGTACAATAGGCTAATTTGCAGATCTCGGATGAGCAGCATAAGGATTAGTATATTTCTTCGTTGTTACCTCATTCGAGATTACCACTGTCACAGCAAAATACTGGAATGCAGGTGGAAACAATAGAGATTGCTATGAAGTTGGAGGCCTCGCCTATTGAGGATATCAATATGGGAGTGTAGCAGATTCAGTCATAGTTGGCTAGCCTACATATGGAGTTGCAGAGTTTCAGAAAGGGAAAAGAGGTCCAGAATGAGACCTGCGCGAAAGTATGGTGCTTAAAGTGCAAAGGCCATGGTCACGAAAAGGATCATTTCTCTATGTACCAAAACTATCTAATTGGGGGAGGTGATGTCCCCCTAAAGCCAAAAAATACTGTTGGATCAAGCACGGGTGTCGTACCATGTTTCTCTATCCGCTAGATCACAGGAAAACATATGACAAACAATTGTCATTTGTTGCAGAAGTTTGTGTAGACTCCCCAACAATTGTTTTGCAATTTCAGTAAGTTTGTAGGCCATGGTGAGCATAAGTTCCAAAGATATGAGCTAATGATGGATAGAACTCCCACATATATAGTACAAATAGAGGCACCTCCTCAGCAAGATCTGATCAAAATCTGGATTAGGGTTAAAAAATTGCTCAAAAATCAAAGTTCTTGGAATTAATCAAAACCTAAATGACAACATCTATCTCAGTGATATGATCCCAATGCAAATCATTTCACTCAAAATAGAGTTGGTATGAGAAAGTTAGAGCCTGTTGTTCGTTTAGCCAAACATGCAAAATTTGATGACTGGGATGCTGACTAGGCAATTGTATAGCCCAGTCAGAAAAAGTAATATTCTAGGGAATATTCCAACAAGTGGACCAACCAGATCATGACAAGTGGTGGTACATAATTGGTTAAAGTTGTTTTTGTGGATCAATGAGAGGGTGACACGTGGCAAGCCTGAATGTTGTCACATGACCTCTCAAAGGTCAGTTATAAGTTTATATGGAAGGTTGAGGAGTTGAACCCGTGACCTCACCGGAACAAGCACCATGTCTTATTGCCATACCACAACCTTATGTCTTAAAATATAAAGGGCATAATTTCTGTTTAAATGTTAACTACGTTGAAGTTTGGAGTTAACCTCTAGCATTAAACACTAATGGTTAACCTCCATGTGACCATTGTTTAACTACTAGTAGATTGGGAGGTAACATAAACCATTAGCATTAACCTTAACCTTGACCACCACATGTGATCGACACTGCAAACCTTAACTGCTAGCATTTTATGCTAACTACCAGATTAATGCGCTAAGCAGGATTAGTGCTAATTAATTTGTGGTTGTCAGTTGATTAATTCCATATTAGTTTGGTAGAGATTTTAGGGGTTCTGAAAAATATGGAGCTAACTCCAAATTTGGCAGAGTTAACTAGAGTTTTTCTAGATTTAGTGGAGATTTCCCAAGAAAAACTGAACAAGCCATAACTTTGGCAGTTTTTGACCAATTTTGGCCAGAAAGAGTCATTCCTAGATGATTTTGATGCTATGAGAACAATAGAATAGGTTTTAGAGGTAGAAAGGAACTTCTATATGTGAATTTGCTATGTTTAATTTTAAGGAAGCCTAAGGTCACCAAGAGAGGAGGTCAAGCTTAGATCAATTGAAGTCCAATTGTAAAGCTTGGAGAGCCATTTTTGGGATTTTTGGATCTTTTGAATCCAATGGAGTAAGTTACAAAACCATTGGAGCACTCCAGGTGCATGTAATCAGAGAATTGACCGTTAATACAAAGAAGACCTAGCCATTGAAGCAGGTCCAAGGAGATGTAGCCCAAGAGGGGTGAACTCCTTTATCAGCTTTGTGTTATGAGTTTGATGTGTTTTATTTCTCTACAATTTACTTGATGTATATATGTTTTAAACAACTAATTAATCTCATAATTCACTCATAAAAGACACTCAAAACTTAACACATAATCCTTCACATTTTGGTTAATTTGAGACAATCCTAAACACGTTTTTAATATTGATGAGGGAGATTGCATATCATTAACAAGTTTTCCCAACATTTCAAATTAAGTTGGTATCAAAGCACTTGTTAGCTCATTTTAACCTTGAGATGTTTTGCCAAGGTTAGCTAGAAAGAGAGCTATTGGTTTTGTATTTATGCAAGGAGAATTTAACTATGTGAAAGTTTATGTGTGTAAGCTGAAGTGTGATGGCAACTTCAACAAGTGATTTTTCTAGTTCATCTAGTTCATCTTATTTAGCAATACTCTTTGATGAAGGGATGTTGCAAGATCTTATCATCATGAGAGATATGGTGCAAGAGTTGTATGAAGATAGGAAGAAGAACACTATACTTCAAGAGCGGTTGATGGCCATGAAGGAGGATAAGCAAGAGCTTCTTGAAAATATTCATGAGATGGAGATACAACTCCATGATGCCAAGGAAACATTATCCAAGTATGTGCATGAAAATGAGGTATGAAATTAAAGTTTATCTTCAATTTCCTCTCAAAATGAATGTTTTGGTGTTTTTCAAAGACACGCTAGAGGAATAGGGTCCGAATTATTGATGAAGATGGGCTATGAAGGTAAAGGGTTAGGAAAACATGCACAAGGCATAGTTGAGCCAATTGTTGTTGAGGAAAGGCCTAGGTATTTGGGTCTTGGTTATGGACAACATGATGGAGAATGATCTAAAGACAAGGAGGCACATGAAGGTTTCCAAGAAGTACTTTCATTACATGTTAATTACCTCAAGCTTGTGAAGTTTGTGTTCATGAGGAATGCAAAAGTTTTATACCCACTTTGCAAGAAGATGCTTATAAGCATGCAACTAGTGGAAATGGAAAACAAGAGGATGTAGAAATATCTAAGGTAATTGAAACCATTGTTGTTATTCTAAAAAGAGCCACTACCTCATCAAATTAACCTGCTCAAGAAGGTGACAAAGGTGAATGTGCAAGGTATAAATATGCCTTTAATCATGTTTCTTTTGATTATGATAAACATGGTAAATCTTCACATAATATTTGGAGAAAATTTACATGTTCCTTTTGTGGTTTGAATAATCATGCTAGTTCAAGGTGTTGGAAGACGATAGCCATACAAAGGAAACTTTTAAAACAAAAGTGATAGAAAGCCAAAGGTCCATTGGATAATGGAAACCATGTTGAAAATAAGATGCAATTGTTTTTCACTCATTGCGATAATCAGGGTCATTTTGTAGACAAGTGTTGGACTTTTCATCCAACAAGTCATCCAAAACATTTGAAGAAGGTGGAGAGAGATTTTGGCAAGAATGGAAAAGAGGATTCCATAATTGATGTGGGTCAGGATGATACACATGATGAAGTGTAGCTGAAAGAAGCGCCATTGAAATGGTTTGGAAATAGATGGTTAGATTTCTTAACCAATTAAGGCCTTGCATTTATTTTTATAATTGATGCAAATTTTGCCTTATTGATGCATTTCCTTGTTATTTGGATGCATTTCCTTTCTCTTGAAAGTATGCTACATATTGCATGAAGCAAGATGTTGGAGAAGTAGAGTTATTTTGACTCACTTAGATGCATAAAATATGGCAATTTACAACTGCAAATTTGCATGCATGTTTCATTCTTGAACTTGCATGTTTAAACCAGGAAGGTGTCAGAAAGTGGAGTATGTTGACTCACTTTATTGCAGAAAATTTGGTCATTTCATCTCTTTAAGTACTCATACATACCAATGGTATTCTTGTACTTGTGATTGTGCTTGTGAGAGAGTTGAGAATTGTTATACATGCGTGAGAGTTTGTGTGTGTGAACAATGGAATTTTTAATAGTTTCATTGTGCTTGAACATGCATGAGTGATTCACTTATGTTGGTTGATTTCTTTGTTAACATGTATGTTGTCAACTTGAGAATGTTGATCATTCGCGCATGCATGTGTGTCAGCTTGTGTGGTCAATTGATTGTTACATGTATGTTATATCGACTTGGAAGAGTTGATTTTGTCTCCAAAGATGAAAAGGGAGATGTGACAAATTGTTTCATGAGAATGTGGAATTCTTGTTGTAAATCGTCAATTTGTTATACATGTTTTTTCTTGACTTGAAATTCAGTTGTTTGAAGAAGCATGTTTTGTCGACTTGTGTTTAGTAAACCATTGACTAAACACCAAGATGGTTTATACACTAAGATGTAAGAGTACATGGCGATGTTCACATGATTTGAAATTTGTTTCTTTGAAGAAGAAAAAGGAAGAGGTTTCAAGTTATATTCTTGCATGAGTGTTTTTCAAGGAAACACCATTAACCTTGAAAGATGTTTCTTGTGACAATATGTCACAAGATTTTGGAAGGTTCAAGCTTGAGCAAGAGGCTCATGATTAACCTTCTTTCTTAAATCATGACACAAGTAGCATGTTAATACTGGAGGCTGATGGAATCAAGAATAAAAAGTGGACCAAAAAAATGCCAAAGAAAAAATTGCAGCAATTGTAAGTGATTTGATGTGTTGATGCCAAGAAGTGCAAGAGATGGTGAATGCATTCTTCCAGATATGGAATTTGGAACCATGGAAGTAAAATAATGGTCATTTCTTTTCTTGTTATTACTGATATTGGAACTCATTATTGTATTTCACTCAAATGGGCTTAATTTGGAAAGGTGGTTTCCAAGGAGAAGTTTTCATCAAATGCATGTGTTTCAAAGGAGGAAAATGATTCTTAGTGGGAAGGCCATCAATCAGCTTTCCAAGCACTAAGGGATCGCTTTGGTACAAAAAGCGTTTAATAAACAAGCAGCCAACAAGTCTTGGATTGGGTTAGCAACAAAAGGAGAACATTGGTTGAAGTGCCAAGCCATTTGCAAGGCAAGGCATGTTAGTGAACCCAAGTGGTTGTCATGGAGATTTTTCCAAGTAGAATTAATTGATAGAACTTGGGAAGGAGAAGAGTATTCATCCCTCATCAGATAAAAAACTTTTTGTGGTTCCAAAAAGCTCTCAAGAGGAAGGAGTGATCAGAATCTAAATTAGGGGCAAAAATTTGCTCAAAAATAAAAGTGCTCAGAATTAATCAAAGCCTAAATGAAAACATTCGTCTCGGTGATATGATCCCAACGCAATTTGTTTCACTCAAAACAGAGTTCATATGAGAAAGTTAGAGCATGTTATTCATTTGGTCAAACAAGAAAACTTTGGTGATTAGGATTCTGACTAGGCATCCGTACAACCGAGTTAGCAAAAAGAATGTTCCATGGAATATTCCTAGAATATTCCCATAGGTGGACCAACCAAATTGTGACAAGTGGTGACACGTAATTGGTTAAGGCAATTTTGGTGGACCAATGAGAGGCTCACATGTGAAAAGCCCGAAGGTCGTCATGTGCCCTCTGAAAATTCTGTTAAAATTTTATATGGGAGTTCAATGAGTGGAACCTATGACATCACCTGAACAAGCGCCATGTCTTATCGCTATACTACAACCTTATGTCTTAACATGTAAAGGGCAGAATTGTTATTTTAATGTTAAATAGGTTGAAGTTTGGAGTTAACCACGAACATTAACTGCTAACTATTAACCTCCATGTGACTAGTTTGTTAACCACTAACAGATTGGGAGGTAACATAAACCATTAGCATTAACCTTAACCTTGACCACCGCATGTGACCAGCATTGCAAACCTTAATCGCTAGCATTTTATGCTAACCACCAGATTAATGCGCTAAGCAGGATTAGTGCTAATTAATCCACATTTATTAGTTAATTAATTTTG
Organism: Pinus taeda; assembly: GCA_000404065.3. Lineage (NCBI taxonomy): Eukaryota > Viridiplantae > Streptophyta > Pinopsida > Pinales > Pinaceae > Pinus > Pinus taeda. Next base: position 29,003 of record APFE030003462.1, read on the forward strand.
GATTATTTTGATAGAGATTTTGGCAAATCTGAAAAATCTTGACTTAACTCCAAATTTGATGGAGTTAATGGAGTTCTTCTAGGTTTAGTGGAGATTTCATAGGAAAAACTGAAGAAGCCATAACATTGGCAGTTTTCGACCAATTTTGGATTAGAAAGAGTCATTCCTAGATGATTTGGATGCTATGAACACAATGGAATAGGTTACAGAGGTAGAAATACACTTCTGTATGTGAGTTTTCTACGTTGAATTTTAAGGAAGCTTAGGGTCACCAGGAGAGGAGATCAAGCCTAGATCAACTGAAGTCCAATTACATAGCTTGTAGAGCCATATTTGGGGTTTTTGGGTATTCTGAATCCAATGGAGCTAGTTGAAAAGAAATTGGATCACTTTAGGTGCATGTAATCAGAGAATTGACTATTAATCCAAAGAGGGCCTAGCAATTGAAGCAAGTCCAAGGAGATCTAGCCCAGGAGAGGTGATCTCCTTTATCAGCATTGTGTTATGAGTTTATTGTGTTTTATTTATCTGCAATTTACTTGTTGTATATGTGTTTTAAACAACTAATTAATCTCATAATTATCTCATAAAAGACACTCAAAACTTGACACATAATCCTTCACATTTTGGTTAATTTGAGATGATCCTAAACACATTTTTAATACTGATGAGGGAGCTTGCATAGGATTAACAAGTTTGCCCAAAATTTTAGATCAAGATCAATTCACAACTGTAGTGCATGAAGGATTCCAAGGACGGGGAGGGCGGGGGTGGGGGTGGGAGTTGGAAAAGGTCGCGGACAAACCATTTGTTACAATTCTGGGGAACTAGGTGAATTTGCATGAGAATGCTAGAACCCGACACACCCATCTTGTCAATATTTTTGACAATTTTATCACATTATAGAATATTGTCCCCTGCTCATCACAAAGATTCAAGAAAATAAGACCCAGACCGAACACCCTACTCAGAACATCTAGATGATGAGATCATAACCACCCGAAGATGGAACCAATGTTAATATCATTACACGAAGCGATATAGCTACTAGAGAGGATAAAGGGAAACAACTAGAAGACAATATTTGGGTGCACAAGGCTACTAACAAATATGATTGATTCGATTTGAATAAGGAAAAGGAAACTTTTATGGAGATGAAGAGGAGCTTTGTGGACGTAGGAGATTCTACATCAAAAATTGAGGGTGCATGAACAGAGAAGCCTGAGGAATTTAGCGATGCACAGGAAACATATCCTTTATTGTTAACATATTTATTATAGAATTGCATGAATGAAGCTCCTAAGGGACCAAAAAGTAGTAGAGGGACTACAAGAGTTGATAGATAACTGTGCTAGTAAGGGTAGGCCACTACCTTAACAACGTGCAATGCACAAAGTGGACAAGGGTAAGAAAAGGACTGGTTGAGAGATGAGATTGACTACAAAGACTGGATAATTTGAAATGGACTAGGTGATCCTAGATTTAGGATCCGATGAAAATGTCTTTCCTAAGCAGACCTGGGAAAGAATGGGAAAGCCAGTGCTACAATGGTCCCCAATCTAGCTACGAATGGAAAAATAACAAATGATTATTCCTATGGGGCACCTACATGGAGTAACTGTGGATATTGAAGTGGCACACACTATAGCTTATTTTGGTGTAATCAAAATAGTGGAGGACAGTACTCCCTATCCAAAGTTGCTTGGAATTGATAGGGCGTTTGATATGAATGCAGTCATCAACCTAAAGAAGAACAACATGAAGTTTGAGAAGAAGAAACTCAGGGTCATCATTCCATTGGATCCAGCCGAGGGTGTGTGATATACTAAACCAGTCCAAGATTATTATGAGGAAGATGATATTGAGTAGATCTATAAGCTTAATGGATGGGATGAATATTGGATCAACCTTATGGCAGATGACTGAATTACTTGGGAGAAGGACAATTCCTGCAACTGGGACTCTGATGAGGAGCTTGAACACTAACATAATAGATTGAATGAAGTATCAACGTTGTGATGTAATAGGCTTACTAAGTCACTCAGATATATATCTATTAAGGTTGGCAACCTACTGTGTTATGATGGTGTAGAAGATGTAAATTTATTTCTTGATAAATTTGAAAGGGATGTATCGGAGGAGCATCAATTATAGGCACTAGATATCACACTGAGAGCTATGCCTACCAGATGGTGAGGTACACATCAGAACAATTTTTTAGAATGGAAGGAGTACCAAAGGATGATGAAGTTGTAGTTTGGATATGCCAATACCCGCATTACGGAAAAACATACAGGAAATGACGATCCACGTGAGAACCTACCTCGATGGAAGAAACCATGGGGAGAGGAACCACAACCTGAATGGATTCACATATTCTGCCACACTTTGGATACTACTCCGATGAACTGGTATTGAGGAACAATATTCATGAGTCAGAAGGACAACGTGAAGTCACAGGGCCTAAGGCAGAACTTCCTGACATCTCAAAACCCTTAAAAAATAAGCAAGTAAACATTGGCTCGGAAGCACAACTGATGTTTGCAAATATAATTCATTATTGGGATGAGGACACCATTAACAAAGTTGTGGAGTTAATGCAGGAGTATCAGGACTTGTTTCCCACAAAGTTCTCTGATCTGAAGGGGATAGTAGGTAATCTAGGTGTTATGAAGATCAATCTGAAGCTAGATGTGAAGCCAGTGAAGCAACACCTATTGGGAACGGGATCCCCCAAGGGCAGATTTGGGGATAAAAGCCCATGTTTTAGTCAAGTTTTTGTAATAGTATTGTAAAAACTCTGCATTTTGTGGTCACAGAGCGCAAAGGTATTATATCTCACAAAGGGTAGTTTTCCCTTAGTTTGTAAAGTAAAGTAAGCTGTAAGAGATCTACCCATGGTCTGCAAACCATGGGATTGTATAAAAAGAGCTAAGCTCTAATTAGTTAATGGCATCGAACACAAGGAAGAGAGTCATAGCTTTAGAGCAAGAAGTCTAAGTCTTGGGTTGTAGTGTAAGTAGAGGCTCTACAGCTGAGTGCACAGAGGCCTAAGGTAGAAGTCCACAGCTGACTGTTCGGACCCCTACAGCTGTGTGCGTAGGGTGAACAGAGTCTGTAATACTTGGAAGATATTAATAAAAGGAGTTATTCTACAATTTCTAACTATTTCTTCTCTTTATGGGTTTGGATATTTTGCATATGAATTCCCTTATTATGCTTATATGATGCGCGACTAAATGTAATTACATTAAATAATTGAACGTAATCATGAATATATTCTTATGCGGTGATAACTTTAAATATTTGACAAGATAAGCAAATCACTTATGATAATTAAGGAATATGCATAGAACGCTACTATAGCAGCGCAAAAGTACCTGAGCTACAGGTTAAAGTTGCATGAAGGTCAATCGAGTAATTTTGCAAAGGTATTAAAAGCCAGAACAAAGGGTTTGTCTTAGAAGCCCTTGAATGAGATCACCTGCACCAAGGCAGGAATAGAAGAGATCAAACGACATCACAACCATCTCAAGGGTGCAGAAACTTGGTTCCATCATGCCCCCATACTGCTTCTGGTGAGACTTCGGTCCATGCTCCACGAGGTGATGCTGAAAGGGCCAGTAGTGTAGGGATTTGTTTGGCTAAATAACACTAAATGTGGGTCAACACCCCTCATGTGAACAAATGGTTCTGTTGCTGGGACCAGAACCTACATAAGAGATGTGTGATGTCGTATCACTGGAATCCAACTAAGAAGGAGATTGGAGACTGGTTGAATAGAAAGATCCACGAATTTTCACCATAGGAGAGCAGAAACTCGCAACTATCAAAAGAACAGTGGTTGGACCGATACCTATATACAGAGATCCATGTAATGTATTTATGCTCTTTCTCTATTGAGTTAGACGAGTGGATCATGAAGCTAGAAGATAGCCAAGGAAGGTGGAAACATGATGGTCCTATTGTGTCGACCCCATGTTATAAACATTTTTGGGCACTTCAACCCCAATCACAAATGTCCATAAACTGAGGGCTCTTAAATCCCTAAAAGGGTTGCTTCACTGCCTAAAGGAACAAAGTCAACTGATTACATCATCTCCCAGAAGTTCTCCACTGAAAACTACTCATAAATGGTCAGAATTGGACCATACTGAATGCTCCATGCAGAGGGTGCAATGTATATCACCTTCCTAATGTACAAGGTGCGATGCATACTGTTTTGCTATTCTGTAGGGTGCGATGGTCAGGAATGGACAAATGGCAGGGACCAAAATGCGAGGTGGAAGATCATGGAATCTTCTAGAAAGCTTCCCCTTTGACACTTGCCACTCCATTTTTCGACCAGGGATGAGTAAGAGATCTTCATTCTCCAAGTGGAAGCAGGAACTATCAGAGAGAAGACACTAATCAAGATCCCAAAAGATGACTCACCTCTCTGTAATCATTTATATATGGATCCCTCTTCACAGAGATCCAAGGGCTAGAATTTTGTAACTTATAGAGAAGTGTTGTTGGTATTCTGGTGTACATTCACAGTGTTGGGTGATTTTTCTTTGCTTGAGGTGAAAGAAGGGCTTCTTAGCTGGAGGATGATGCTGGGTCAGAGCTGCTCATGGTTTGTAACCTCTTGCTACTTTTTATCTGAATAAAGTTATTCTTGTTTCCTTCCATATTCTGGTGTACTTGTTTATATATGCTTGTATATGGTTAGTGTACATCTGATCCTGCATTATTTATGAATTTAGATCCTTGTTTCTTGCATATTAGTATGTTGTTGTGATTCTACAAGTCTTTTTGAAGCTGAGAAGACAAAGAGTGAGCGGAAAAAATCTATCAAGAAGGAGAGGGAATCGAGCGCAAGACTCAGGTTGGCCCTCTTGGTTCTCCTCTCATCTATTTTCATAAAAGGAATCAATAATAGACTTTGATTGTTTGTTTCTAAGATAGCCACCCATCTTAGGGGGAATAGCAGCATCTGTGTGGACACCCCAGAGCTAGTGTGAAGGTTGGAAGCATCAGAGGATAAGATCGCCCGCACTGTCAATCATTGGCTTGATCACGTCATAGGAGGGTTTGTGACTGAATTCACGTTTGAAACCTCAGTCAACTATAGTTAGGTGGAGCAATGCTATTTCAAAGGACTGCAAGGTAAGTACATAAAATCTTTGAATACTTGGATTAAAATGTTGTTGTGTTAAAAACGGGTTATGCAACTACCTTGATGTTTGAGACTAGGTGAAGTGGAAAAATTTACAAGAATGAAGGAAATAAAGGTCTAGAGTATAGCCACTTGTTTTCACCTCCGTGAAGAGACCAAGAAGGAATAGGGAAGATTTCTCCATGAAGTGCTATCTAGTTAATAAGCCAAGGATTCCCACGAATACCACCTCCACCTCCACCACCATTGCCTCTAACATCGCCCATACCACCTCCACCTCCATCGCGGTTTAGTATGGAAAACATAGTGAAGTTCCCTTTATTTTTTGAGCTTGGAAAATGAGGACCCAGATCAATTCTGGTTCATTGTGAGGGCTCTATGGGAAGCTCAAGGTGTTTATGATCATATAAATAAGGTGACACTGGTTAGTGCTCTACAAGATTGTACGCTAACCTGGTATATTAAGTACTCTAATGATAAATCGAATGTTGGATTAGCAGACATCCAAGCATCACTAAATAGGGAATTTAGTAGGCCTAAATCTGAGGCACAGTCAATTGTGCGATTCAAAGAGATTGTGATGCAACCAAGCGAGATGCCTTGGGAACTAGATTAGAAGCTGAAATGTGCAATCCACAAAGCCAACATGAATTTGACACATGGACAACATTGTGAGTGGTTTGTGACTTCACTACTACCACACTTAAGTAGTGCACTGTCACAATAGAAGATAACAACTCAGGCAAAGGCCTTGGATATTGCCATGAGACTACACGAGACTCCGATGCAAGATCCTAATCTAGGAATTTAGAAAATCCATGTGCAACTGAAGAATCTATGCCTTGAGATGAAAAGTTTGAAGCAGGACAGGATAGTTTGATTAGAGTACGCAAGGAGGTATGGTTCTTAAAATGCAAGAGTCAGGGTCATGACAAATACCATTGCGCTGTCTTTGAATATTACCTTGCAAGAGGAGGACCAAGGCCAAAAGCTCAAGAAGGACCTAGCGTAGGGCCTACTTTATGGTGTGCTATCTGTCAGGTAGCCAAAAAACATGCCATGTACCATTGCCACTTGCTACAAAAGTATGTGCAAGCATTGCAACAACTTTTCTGCAACTTTTGTAGGTCAGTAGGACATGATGAGTGTACTTGCAGGAGATATGAATTAATGATGGATAAAACTCCCACCTACAGGGTTAAGGCCAAAATGCAGCCCCTTGACCAGAATGCAGGGATGGCGTGGATAGGATTTCAGGGCGTGGATGAGGTTGAGGTGGAGGAGGACCTGGTAGAGGTCAAGGACAGTTGATTTGCTACAATTACATAGGACCAAGACACTATGCCTACGATTTCACTAATCCAATGCATTCGTCGTGCAAGTATTGCACACTGCTTGATCATGAAATAGAGGACTATCCTACACTAATAGCTAGGATATGTGACAAAGGGGTGCTACCACCTTCACTGACTCAAAACCTGCAGATGATGAGATTTGAGCAGTGCGAGGAAGATCCGAACGTAAATATAGTACTCAGAAGTGGAATCGTGATGGGAGATGACAAGGGTAAAGAACCAGAAGACAATACATGGGTTTACAAAGCCCTGGAAAAAGAGGTTGAGTTTGATTTGGAGCGCACTCATAAAACCTTCATGGAAGCTAAAAAGAGCTTCACGGAGGACTCCACCTAAGGAAGCAAGGATAAGCCTAAACCAAAGATGGATCCCTCTACGCTCACAACTTTCCTAGAAACCTATATGAAGTTACTATGACAGTGAGGCTATGAAAGGGCTACAAGAAATCATCAATAGATGCACTGGAATCGTGCAAGGTGAGCTGCGCATAGTATGAAAGATTGGCAAGCATAAAAAAAGGATAGGACGGGAGATGAGACTAACCACACAAATAGGAGAGTATGAAATGGATTAGGTCATTTTGGACTTGGGGTCAGATGTGAATGTCCTACCAAAATAGACGTGGGCACAAATGGGGGGACCTACAACAATGGTCTCTGATTTAGCTAAGGATGAAAAATCAACAAAAAATCATCCCCATGGGGCGACTGCGGGGGGTGACCGTGGATATTGAGGAAGCAAGCACATTATCTGATTTTGAAGTAATAGAGATAGTGGATGATAGCAATCCCCCCCCATGCTCTTGTGAATTGACTAGGCTACTGATATGAACGGGTTGATCAATTTGAAGAAGCGAAAGATGATATTTGAGAAGAAATCATTACGCGTAATAACACCCCTCGATCCTGCTGAAGGATCGTGCTATACTAAGCCTTTTCTTGATTATGAGAGTGATGATGACCTGGAATTTATCTATAAGTAATAGTACAAGACCAAGATTGGGTGAATCCCACCACGGATGGATGGATCATGTGGGATCACGAGACTTCCTACTCTTCAGACTCCGATGAAGAAATAGAATGCTGGCATAATCAGTTACATGAAGTAACTACACTAAATTGTAACATGATGACCCTGTCGCTATGATGTGTCATCAAAAGTAAGAAACTTGCCTACTTATGATGGACTAAATGAGGTAGATAAATTTTTGGATGCATTTGAAAGGGAGGTACCTGAAAAGCAACACTTCTAGGCCTTAGACTGGGCACTGTGTGCTACACCTGTAAGATGGTGGCATACACACAAAGGAAGCTTTGATGATTGGCGCAAATATATGAAGATGATTAGAACACAATTTGGAAAGCCTAAGATGCGACTGACAAACAAGTACGATGGGCATAATGATCCATGCACGCATCTGGTTAAATGGACACACGCTTATGGAGAAAAGCCCCAACTTGAGTGGGTGCACCTGTTCTATCATACCCTGGATGTTATCCCAATTAATTGGTATATAGAAATAGATCTCTGCCATTGGACAAATGAATGGGATATCCTGTGCTAAGGATTCATGATGAAATTCAATTTTGAGGATGAGTTTGACAGTATTGATGAAGTGCTACAAGAGGTGAAAGCAACTATCTTTAGGATACTGATGAGCTCCAATTTTGGTACAATTCGGGCTCATTTTCGCCTACTTTACTTGCTCAAACCATTCATCTTTATTTGCTTATGCATGCATTTCTTAGTTATTTCGTGTTGTTTGTAGGAGGAAGGTTAGACACTTTATCCACGTGACTAATGCATTGTGATTCCAGGTTTTGGCATTAAGGGGAACAAAAGACAACGTAGAAGGAGTAAGGAGACATAAGGTGGCACTGCTGATTTTGTGGGAGATGTCCACAGTATTGGGACATTCCTCGTGATTCCCACCGAGAACTCCGAGCTCCAATCAATCTCCCCTCCGAGCCTCAGAAGTAGCCAGTTGTCCTATAGGAACAGCAGTCATCAACTGTTCTACCAGAACAGCAGTTTTGACTGCCTCACAAATCCGCAGTTAAACTTCAGTTGGACAGCCGAGCTCCTAGAATCAAGGCTACTTGGCGGATCATCACTTTTTTGTATAAATATGGAGGCCTTAGCCTTAGATAGGTTGTTGAATCTCTTGGGTTATCATATCATTGTGGAAACAGTCCAGTTTTGTTTTCTTTTGTTGTAAGCCAGTTTGGCATGACGTTGAATTATGAATAAAGAGGACAGTTTGTGATCGATTCTTGAGTTTTATTAGGAGACTATAGCTCTCAGGTTAGGGCCCAACCTGAGAGCCATAGATCCCCTCTGTTGTAGTATTGTTCTATTTCCTTTTCCAGCACTTTGAGTTTATTTGTGCATGCAATTTGAATGGCAGTCTTGTAATTCGATTTTCTTATGAGTTAGATAGATTTTGGTTATGGTACAATTCCTTTCACTTGTTTAGCGTAGCAAATGATACATGATATTCATTGGAGCTCCATCAAAATCATTTGTTAAGGCTCACTGCCATCTCATTTGAAGATTGGGGTGTAGTCCATAGCAGACCACCAAAAACATGCATGAGTTGGTTGACACAGTTATGATTTGGATTTAGATGCTTCCTTGTCATTTATAAAAACCACACATCTCTTCACCACAATCCCATACGTACTTCTCCTTGCGTTTTGGATCACTGTTCAATAAAATCACGGTATATTTAGTGTAAGTTGATGCTTTCTTGGTTGGATCAACAGTTTCGGTCATTTGTTTCATTTACACTCTTTTCATCTCGTTCATTGCCATCTTTTCTGTTTTGACCTTGCATGCAACCACGTTTCTTTGCCTTACACCGCGTTCTGCCCTTTCCTAAACATCTCCTAATCCTCACTTAGCCTCATTCCTTGACCTTTCACGTCCATCACTCCAACACGCTCCCTCCATCTGTTTTCCATCTCATCCTCCCATTCCTGAGCCATCACCAGCCTGATCCTTACCTCTCACATCCCTTCCTACCCGTCCATCACCTCTTCCTCACCTCAGTTCTCCACGGTAAGCCATCCTGTAGCAATTCAGAGACATCCTGTAGCAATTCAGAGACATCCTGTAGAAAACCCTGAGTTTCCTGTAGAATCCCCTGCAGACATCCTGTAGGAGGTCTTTCACGCGGTTGCTGAGCTCCTGCACGTGGGAAACCTCTGTGGATGGATGCCAAGGGTCCATAGGGACCTCACTTAGCCTCCCCAACCTATCCCACACTTTCCTTCCTTCTCCATCCAATCTGCACAATCAAACCCTAATAAGTAAACAAAACACAATCACTCCACCCACTTAATGAAAAAGTACAAAAACATGTCCTTGATAATGTCAGTAGCTTAGACTCATGCATTTCCACTTGTTAGATGAAGTAGCAGCATTGGTAGAAGTATTACTCATCTTCATTGCGTTATAGAGGTTAGACTAGTTAAATTAGGGTTTCCTAGGGTTACATGCGTTGAATTACTTCTAGTTCATTTTTGTCAATTAGCTTAGTCTCCTTTGAGCTAGCTTTCGTCCATCATTGATAAAGCTTCTTCTGTGAGCCTATAGAAGTTGGCTTGAGCCCTAACAGACTTGTGCCAGCTGACCAAGTGACAGCTGCGACAAGATCTAGTACTTGTGCATATAGCACCGTCGCTTCCAAGTTTGTACGAACAACCGGGTTGATAAAATGAGGGACAGGAAGCCTCAGGAGTTGTAGCATTATTGCTACAATACTGGAGCTCACCATCTTTTTGGCGCCGTTGCCGGGGAAGCGTCAGAGTATTAGAAATTGTTGCTTTTCTTCTAATTTCTTACTCTCACTTTCTTCTAAGTAGTTATTTCATCTCCATTATGCAATTTCATTCATGCAAAAGTAGAGTAGCTTTTCTTGCTTTCATAGAATAGTTTTCCTGCTTTCATAGATTAAACTTTCAATTCTGCAAGTATAGATTAGAATTTCAAGTTTGCAATCAATTTGTTTCATTTTGCAGGAGCACAGGAAAAGAAAAAATCAAGCAATCAAAAAGAAGTCCTTTTGCTTCATGCCTCGTAGGAACAGAGATAGATCAGGAAAATTCCTATCTAACACCCCCACCACCTCACTCAGTCACCCTTCACTCTTCGGTGACAACAGTGACTTAGAGGAAACTATAGGTGAACACCACGAGGCATACCAAAGCCCTATAGAAGAAGAAGAGTTAGAGACCACTCCACCTGAAACTATGGCTAATAATCAAGGAGGAAACGAGAGGATAGACGGTGCCTTCCCTATCCGAGAGACCAATGGTGAGATGAAAATGAAGAACATTAGCCCCTCTGCTTTACCCCATTTCCATGGGTTGACTTCCGAAGATCCTGATACCTTCCTATTCGAATTTGTTGTCCTCTGTAGAACCTATGACTATACTGAGGATGAACAAAAGTTAAAACTTTTCCCTTCCACCCTCAAGGATGCAGCACTACGTTGGTTCATGGGTTTACCTGGGAATAGTATCACCTCATGGGATCAGATGCAGCAAGCCTTTAATGACAAGTACCGGGATTATTGTAGGTCCAAAGAAACAAAAGGGGAGATCTTTCGGATGACCATGGGAAGTGATGAGTCTCTAGAGGACTATGAGGAAAGGTTCCAACTTAGTTACAAGAGGGCCAGGTGCACACTTGACCCCGAATCCCTGAAGTTGGTTCTGCTCCGAGGAGTGCCTGAAGACCTCTTAGACACCCTTCACATGTTAGCTGGGGGGGATATCTACCAGCCGCCTTATGAGGACATCAAAACTGTGTTTAGAAACCACTCCAGGGCAGCTAGGAAAAGAGGTAAGGGACACCTCACCTCAGTTGGAATCCCTTTTTCCAAACATGAGTTAGCTCACCAACTAGAAGATCTTAAGAGCGAGGTGAGACAGACCATTGCCATGCAACTGGATACGTTCAGGATCCAGCAGAAGAAAGAAGAAGCTGAGAGAGCCTTAGCTGTCTTCTGCCCTAGGTGCACAAGAAGACATCCTAAGAACGAATGCCCACTGCATTCGGTCGAAGTGTGTTTTGTTTGTGAGGAGGACCATTCTACCAATCAGTGTCCCACCTTACCTGGATTCAAAGCCATGTACCAAGGGACAGAAGCCTCCACTGAGCCTCTCTACTATCTTAACCAAAGGAGGCCACAAGGACCTAGACCTTATCAGCAGGGGATGCAAGGGGCACCACAAGCCTATTACAACCCCAACAAGTCGATTCCTATGCCTTCCTGGGGTC